>CAHIKZ030000400.1:432500-627500 GCA_903632075.3 Acanthosepion pharaonis | reverse complement strand
ATTTACTTAAATATTTGTGTCTATATAAATAAAGTATAATAATAAAATATATAAAAATAATTGTCGGACTTTTGCCCATTTCATGAAATATATATATATATATATATATATATATATATATATATATATATATATATATATATAAAACAACTAAATACAAATTGGCAATAAATGAATTAACGATGGATTCCGTTTAAATGTCTGTGATAATAAAATCTGGAATGAAGAGAATATGAAATCATCACTGGTTGTGCTGGGACTTGAATAGTTTCTTTTTTCTTTCAGACTAGTCGGCGCTATTTCGTTAGAGCCTCATTTTGATGATGATCATGTGACTGAACCTATTTAAAAATAAAGAGTTATGTCTGATATCTGTGCATCGCATGTTAGCCCTTCACATTATGACTCTTGTTTGATAATTTATCAGGATTATTTTCCTCCCTTTCGCCTGTCATATTTGAAGATTGGATTAAAAAAGGAAAATTAATCCTGATAAATGAATAAACAAATCTACTTGGAATCTGACATACACTGGCGTGCAAATGTTTTGAAAGTACATATAGGTACCTCCATGAGATCGCTAAAAAAAGAGCATAGTCTGATGAAAAAGACGCCAAACTTGACGAAAACAAAATTTTATCGTCTAAATGCTTATGTTATTATTGAGAGGAAACATCAAAGTTTATTTTAATTATTTTTTAAAATTTTTCCTCTTTTTAGAACATTCTAAATTTTGATTAAAAAAACCTTGTTTCTCTTTGTATCACCGGAACTAGTAAAATAAGGTATACAATTTTTCGCAAGTGTTTTTTTTTTTTTTTTTTTTTGTATGACACACATTAATTTGGAAAATCTTGCAAAAATAAAAATAATTGTCGGATGTTAATGAAACTTTCAGAAACTATTCACAGATGATGGAAATTATTATAAATATGTTTATTTTTTATTAAAGTCATAGCAGAATATTTTTTTAAAATTTATTATAATTACTAATTTTATGAAAACGCTAGAAATTCGATCGTGTCGATTACATCTTTTCGGCTCAGAAGCTAAGTTAAGCTTGGTTCACAATGTTTTAAATAAACATTATAATTTCTGATTTTCTTAAAATAAGTTTTGTAAACATGATAATTGATATTTGAAAGAATTTCAGAGTGAGATTTTCATTTTTTTATAAAATGGAAAAAATGGTTGAAATCTGTCAATTTTGCTGAATAAAAAAAAACAAGTTTTTTAACGAAAATTTGGGACGTGCTAGGAACGATTAAAAATGTAAAAAAATACCCACAAAATACTTTGATCCTTCCTCTTAATAATAATATCAACATTTAGAGGATAAAATTTTGTTTTCGTCAAGTTTGGCGTCTTTTTCATCATGCTATGCTCTTTTTTTTAGCGATCTCGTAGAGGTACCTAATAAAATATTTATATACTTTTCACACAATTTCCATCCTCTTTTTCATAGTTAAATTTATGTACTCGCTTGATGTTGACATCCCTAATACTTGCATCATGTTGGGGTGTATCTATCGCTGATAAGAAAACATTTTGTCTGTTTATTCTACTTTCCTTTCTCAACTTTTCTATCAGTTCCTGTAGTTTTCTTTCTGCGTCACCGACTAAAATATTAAACCTAAAAACTCGAGTCATGTTCTCAAATAGTTTCGCCAGTTCGAGAATTTTATGTACGGCATTATATTTGTTCATCCGTATACAACCGCTTTCACAATGAATGCAACGAATGCTAAACAATGTCCTCAAAGATGAAGAAGAAACGTGAAGCAACAGAAAGATGCTTGTAGAAAAAGATGCTGAGGATACCATTCACCGAACAACGACGAGGTTTTAGAGAAAATACAAACCAAAAGGAAACTTATACTTAACATCAGGAAAATTAGTTGAAATTTCTGGGGCACGTAATGAGGAAGGAGGGCTTGGAAAATCTGATACTCACAGGACAGATTGAGGGAAAGCATCGGATAACATAATTGATGATCTTGAGTAAATGGATGGCCGAACAGGGTTTTGGAGAAATAACAAAAAAACAAAATTTATTAAGAGCCACCAATGATAGGAAGATGTGGATGACCATGATCGCGTAACTAAAAGTGGATGATATAATATCATTTCTCAAAACAGAAGGACTCTACTAAAAATTATAATGGGAATTACAAAATCAATTTCTCTATAAACCGTGTATCTGAAAAGAATCCATCAATGAATCTAAAAATTCGACAGCAACCGTCTTTGCAAAAGTATATCAATGAAACCGGATCTGCAAACAGGAAGTAAATGAATTTTTAAAAAAAGACCATAATGCATCTGTGGGACGAGATGATATCTATTATCAATTCATAAAATAGTTACCCAACAAATCATTACAACTTTAAAGATCCATTTACTTCCTCTTGTGAATGGTAGGTTAGAGCTCTCAGTGTTATTTGATTTAAAATATAATTTTGTTGTGCTTTTGTTCGAAGTTGCTTAAATTGTAAAAAATCAGGAGGTTAAAGGTTGTTTGTTGAAAACTCTCAAAGCTCTCCTGAGTTTGATAGCTTCCTTACACTCATCAATCAGACAAAGGTCTCTTATGTTTTTTTTGTTTTGTTTTTTTTTTTGTTTGTTTGTTTTTTGTTTTTGTTTTTTTGTACTGAACATTTTGGAATGCATTCCTTTGCTATAGATATAAGGATTTGCTTTAAATCAGTCCTTGATGCATTTATTTTCAGTTAATTTTATCAAAACATTGGTTTTTAAATTCGTCCCTAATCACTCCACCTAATTTCCAACGGAAAGGATTTTTATCATTATGTTCTGAATTTTACAGAACAACTGGCAAGGGATTACTACTGCATGTGTCCGCCAGAATCCATATAAATTGATGGATCACATATGGGTAAATCTATTGCTAAGGAGCTGGCAATAAATGGGTTTATGTAGATCGTAGTTTGATCGTTATAAATAATATAAATCATTGTTACTTATAATTGTTTCTAATGGTCTTACCTTTTGGCTTTTATCATTATAGCCCCGTATACGGCTGTGACATTTAAAGATCCCTAGTATTATAAAATGTGCAGAGAGTTGCCTTATAATTTCATCAATTTCGACTTCATTTACTCCTTCATTTGATGGTATATATACCGAGCAAATGTTTATTTGCCTATGTAAGGTCACTTTAACAGCAGTTGCCTGTAAAGTAGTTGTCAAATTTAGTTTACTTTGGGGTAACTCATTCCTAACTAAGATAGATGTACCACGAGATGCACAAAGCCCAATGTCACATGTCTGGTTGTATTGCTGGTATTCTTTTATATTCAGTTTGCCACCTTTCTTAAGGAATGTTTCCTGAAGGTAAACAAATGCCGGTGACGGGTCTGTTATTAACAGAAGCAGTTCATTTATATTTGCCTTAATTCCAAGGCAGTTCCATTGAATTATCTTATGCATGGCTGTTTAAACATTTTTGGCTTTTAGTGGTTTTTTGGTTTACATTTCTTTTTTCCAAGGTTTTTTTTTTATTTTGGACGTTTTAGACGATTCAGGGTTCTGGCTTTCTACCTCCATTTTTTTTCTAGTTCGTTAAATCGGTTTTCCGTAGGAATTTGGTCGTTTAGGATTTTCGGCTTTTGTTTGGCTGATTCTCTTCTTTTGGAAGATACACTTTTGGTGGACATGTAGGAGATCGCTCTGACCTTTGTTTCGTAGGAGATTTGGTGTTTTTAGTAGGAGTGGTTTGTGTTTGAGCTGTCGTTTTGCTATTTGTTTATTTATTTATTATTTTAGTTTTTTCATCGTCCTTCTTTTGAGGTTCATCCTGCACCATTTCCTTGGAATATGGACTTTTTAGGTAAATTTGAAATTTGGGCCAATCATTTGTTCCCCAGAGTACAAGGCTCTCAATGAGGGTCCTGTATTTTCTCAGGCTAACCGACATTATGTGTAATTTTATTTTCCGTTATTTTCGCATAGGAAGGGCCTTTCATTCAACCATCTACTACTTGCCTTGCTTCTGTAAATCAGATGTTTCTTTTATATTTTACTTGAACATTCTCTCTTTAATTTTTCCAGAAATCACAAATTCTTCAGTATGCTGAATGGCTTTCCTGGCAGTTAGCCCCATCTTTTTTCATCGTCGTATTCCGCTTTAGTATGGTCTGAATCCCTTTGGACATATTTTTCACATGTTGAGCGATTCCTGCAGCTATACCTATGATATTCTAATTTTTGACACCATATCATCTTAGGAGGGATATATAGTTTCTGTTATGGTGTCCACCCCTTTTTCATACAAGTGGACTCGACCAGTGTGTACTTGTACTGCTGCCGGTGAATACCCGAGAGTAAGATACTCTGATAGAGAGATACACTGATACAGTGAACAGTGAGAGAGTAAGAGTGTGAGGCAACCGCTTTGTAGGAGTCACAGTTGCGAGCACGTAGACTCAGAAGGAAGTCCTTCTTCGATACTGAATATAACAGACTATATATATATATATTATTGCTACTAACCGCATTTCTGGATCTACTAACCGTATTACCAATTGTATTATTGCGTCAATACATTTATTTGCTATATTTCATTCCTGCGTTTGTCATTCATTTGAGACTGGATTTCATCTCGGAATTTAGAGGGGGGTTTCAGGAGTGCTAAAAGTAAGGATATATATGTCAGTTATAATTGTTTTCCCTTTTCTTTTAATTGAAATTTTATGGCAATCGCAAACCCATTGGCTTTTACTAAGGCAGATGTAATTTCCTCAGGTGTTGCCAGAGACAATTTCGTTATTTCTAATGACTCGCTTAGAAGTATTCAGTCTTAAATGATGGAAAGTTTTGATTTTGATATTATGAAAGGTCTTCATCTTTATTAGATTTTCTCCGTGTTTCCTATTTTCCACCTCAACAAGCAAATTGCCATCTCTCAACTTTCTATTTTAGGATTAAGCCTATTGGATAGTACCTTTTCAATCAAGAAAGGAGAAAGTTTTGCCATCTGAGTATCTTCTAGGGACGTGATCACAAAAAAAAACTTGGAAATCCCATATTAATTTCTTTTTCCAGAGTCTGAAAGACATCTCTTGGACTTTTTATTTTGATAATTCTTAATTTTTGTGTCCAACTCACTTCGGAGCCCGACATTGGGACGTATCAAGGGGAAACCCAGTCGCCTTGAGTGGTTAGGGCAACACAAACCAGTCTACTCGGATTAATCAGATCGAGCCTCTCTGACCGCTGGTCAAGGCTAAAGTGGATTGTTGGGAATCAGAAGTAACTAACCCTGACTCCTGAATGCCTCAGTCACCAGTATCCCGTCCTCAGACATTACCGGTTGCCACGGCGAATAGGTGACCTCATTGGGAGAGTCTTATAACTCTGCAGAGGTGCTGTTAACATATTCTGAAGCCCAAACCGACAGGGCGGCGGATATGAATGAAAGAGGGTGTGTTAAGAAATGGGGATATATAACTATTGACCTTTGATTTGAAAATTTCAAGATTTTAGTATTTAGGGAAGGATCCTCGCGGTATTTTGTTCCTTAGTACAGAAGTCTAAAGTTGAAGATATTTTGTTTGTTACTTGCCTGATACTTGCTGGGTGTCATAACAGAAAACTTTTAACATTGAAGAGTGTGATGTTAGGTTGTGATTTGATTGATTCATTCATTTTTACGGTTAATCAACCTTTTGCAGTATATTTAAAGCCAAAAAATATTTTTAGATTGTAACAATTTTCTTTTTTGAGATAATAATAATAATTTAGTGATAAAGGTCTTACTAATTAACCTATCGCTGGAGAATTAATAGGTGTATTCATACCTTTCCCAATGACAAATGCGCGTAGGTGAATATAACGAACTAAATGGGAATAGGAACTCGACTCACTGATTTACAATTCCAAGCCATTACCCATTACACCACCCGCACATCCAAGCTTACAGCACCTGGTATTCCCAGACAGTCACCTCTCTAGGTACTGACCAGGCTCGACGTTGCTTAACTTAGGTTATCGTACGAGAATCAGTGTTTCAACGTGACGTATCCGTAAGCCTACGTTAGCTTGTGAGCTATGTTTGTAATATTTCAAAGTTTGTTTTAAGTCTTCTTTTTTTGATTTCATAACAAAATTGGAATGAAACTGCGCTAAGTTTTGTCTTATCGTAGTTTAGAATTAAAACCAGCACGAATAAAGGAAACGCCGCTGGGAATATAAGCGAATTTCCGAATATAAGACGCATTAGTGTTTAAGGCGCATTTAAAAAAAAAATACGATCATATTTGAAAGATTTTTAATTGAACAAAAAGTTCAGACGGCTATTTTGAAAAAAATAGTATAACTATATCCAAAGATCCTTGAGCATAGAGCATCAAAATAAGAAATCACCGTAAATCATTTTCTATAATTAATCAGACTTCCTTGGAATTATGGTGTATAATGTTCTGTTTTCTTTTGACATTTTAGGCGGAGAAAACCATAATGAAAAAGGAGACGATAAATCATTCGATTTTCTCCTAAGACGCAGTACTTCAGCCTTCGGTTACGCGTTAAACGTGACAGAAAGCACGTGCCAAACTATCAAGTATCCAATGAAAATTGAAATACTGATTCGGCGATGACCGACGTTAATTGCATTAAGCACTCTGATTGGTTAACTGCATTAGATATTTGAATAAATAACACATTCAAATTGATTAGACTATGTATGTATATTTTAATATATTTACACATGGATTTTATATCTACAGAGTCTGACAAAATAATGCATACGCACGTAGATACACCAGGAAAGGAAAACCTTGGATAGATAAATTTATTCAGACATCAGATTAATACAAATTACCTGCAAACTGCACAATCACATGAGATGTTCAAAATGGTGGCCTTTACTTTCGAGATATTTAGGAATACGGCGAACTAGTGCTGGTCAAACGTTCGCCAAAATGTCCAGTTGGATTGGTTGACATGCAATTCCAATTTCTTGTCAACGGAATGCCAATGTAATGCCATCTCTCGAGAAAATTTCGTACTACAGTAAACAGTGTTATCGAAATTTGATAAATTTACGAAGGACAAGTTTTCGTTTCCGGAAGTGTGTATACATTTTTTGCAGACTTTTCTCTTTCTTCTTCTTCTCTCTCTCTCTCTCTCTCTCTCTCTCTCTCTCTCTATATATATATATATATATATATATATATATATATATATATATATATATATATATATATAAAACAAATGTAGAGGTACAAAATTTATATATAGTTTTAAAAACAAGGAATGTATTGATTTTAAAGTCTCTTAATCTGTTGGAGGATATTTTATTTTAACTGTCCCTCGCTAATTTATTTACACGTTATTTCCCCTCTCCTCGTTACAAGTATATATACTTGTTTGTTATTTTAGTGTGTTTCCCCCCTTTTTTGCTCTTCATTGTCGTTAATATTCTTTTCGTTGATTAATTATCCAAGGATTGTCTCCTGATGAGATGTTGGTTGAAAGGGCCTTAGAGACTTTTAAAATTAAAATCAATACATTCCTTGTTTTTAAAACTATATATATATATATATATATATATATATATATATATATATATATATATATATATATATATAAGTATGTATGTATGTACTAGCAGACTTCGCAAAGTAAGATATATTTACTACTTGAAATCTTTGAAAGAAAAATTTTAAATGAACATTTCATTCATAAATTGGCTTGTTATGGTTATGGAAAGTTGGGCACTCTGAAGCGGTGTAATGGTTAACAAGCTTGTCTCGCTAGAACAATAATAGCTGAGTAGTGAGTTCGATTCTCACTGGGTGCCCTATATTTTCGGCCATGTGCCACATCTAAGCTATGCTTTGAAAATCGCTATAGTTATGGAAAGTTTTACAAATAGATGCCAACTTGTTGAAGACCAAACAAAATGCAAATTTCAAACATTTTACTGCAATAAATAAGACATTATTATTAAAGATAACTATTTTTTATATGAAAATCAAAAAAATCCTTGAATAAAAGAACACTAATGAAGGACAGTTAATTAATGAAATATAATTTTTAAAACACAATATGCAATTTAGTTAAACCAAAAGATTGATATCACCTAGAAATATTGTGCTTTTAGCGTTTAAATTACTATACAGCAGAGATGGGGTTTTTTAACACCAGAATTCGTTGGATAATTGAGCTCCAATTTCGCTTTTATTCATACAGATTCCATAATATATGTTTTACTTGATTAGATATTATATTTCACTAACTCTTCAAATGTTGAATGTATAACTAATTCTAATTTCTATTTTCCCATCATTACACTATATTAATTTTATCTTATAAACTGTCCCCTGTTCTGTCACCCATGAAATAAAAATAATTGTTTGTACAGAAAATAAGGATCTACGTACATCAAATCGTCTTTAAATTAAGTGACAGCAGAAGGATTATCGTTAAACTTTTAAAAGGTAAGTTTAAACATTAATTCAACACTTAAATTTTGAGTTCTTCTGTAGTTACATAAACATACACTGTACTTTATATATATATATATATATATATATATATATATATATTCTAAAGTTTCTAAAGAATTCATGGATTTCATTATTCATTCCTACATTTTTTTATTATTTCAAACGTTGTTTTAAGTAATTGCCAGTTAAATCTCCGGATCGTGAAGTACGTCTTTGAACTCAGTAGAGCCTGAGGGAGCAATAATTGATCAGTAGTAAATAAAGACTAGACGAGGCATGGTCAGCGGAACGAGAACAATTCCCCGCGCCCCCGAAGATTAAATAAAAGGGTCACTTCGATAACAGAAACACTGTTTTATCTTGAGCCCTAATACAAGTCCAACAAGTAAAATAACTGTTTTGCCTTAATGGCCATGTTGAAAGCCAATTGATAAAAACCTTTTTTTGATTTTCGTACGGGCAAACATCAAAATATAGAATTTCTTTAGAAATTTTAGAAATCTGTGTAGAATGACGACCTTCTCTACACTGCTGAATATGGACTCGTCCGTCGGCTCCGAGTCGAATGTCTGTTCATCGGAATGTGGGTCATAAGGCGTACCGTTTCATTTCGTACGCTTTGCCGCTCTGGACTACCGTATTCACTCTTACTGTATTATTAATCCATGTCTCTCATGTGATTAAACCTGTTCTTCAATCAACCTTTCCTTACAGTATTATTAATCAAAACTATGAGCGTTATATGAACTTTATAACACTTCCTGATAACAAAATAACTGTAAGTGAAAAAGAAAACGATCCTTAGTAACCTTGACTGCAAAAAAAAGAAAAGAGATCAAGAAAAACAAACATGCATTTATTCATCATATATTAGAATGTCTGCTGAAACGTAATTGGGAACTCTCTTGAAATTCTATTTCTGTTTCAAATATTTTAATTAACCAAAGCGCGATACGTGTGAGGTCAGAAAAAGAACGGATTCCGAATTACGAAATTAAATTATATAGGTATTTACTTACTTTCAGACGGGAAAATTATCATCATAATGATATTTTATTCGACCGTCTTCTTGTTTTCATCACGATGCCAGGTGTGAACCATTGATAGTGTTATTTAAAATGGAGGTATTTTTTTTTTATATAAAATGTTAATTGAATTCTTTTAGCCGGAATGACGTCGTTTTTATCCCATATTGACGCCTGTCTGGACTCTCTCTCTCTCTCCCTTTCTCTCTCTCTCTCTCTCTCTCTCTCTCACACACACACACACACACTGTCTCTATGTTCAATGTCGCTCCACCTAGTAGGAAATCATAGTTCTCTATAGCTTTCTTCTTTTGCAGTCCCCACCGTCCTTATTTTTCTTAATCATCTGACAGACCCCACATTGACTTCCACCAGCATGGCTGATGCTAACCTCCAGGAAAGTGACCCATTGCGCCTTCGTGGGCTAACCTTCTCAGCTGACATGAAGTAGAAAGACTATATTGAATCCATTGATAGGTCAGCTGCTAAGAATTTTGGTTCACTGTGTCATGTGAGAACATTTTTTCTCCAGAATCTATCTTACATCATCTATAAGTCTCCAATTCGTCCATGCTTAGAATAGTGCTGCCACATATGGTCCAGTGGTCCTGCATATTTGCATTGAGGTTCTTGATAAAATCTAAAGAAGACTCTGCAATATTATCGATCCTGATCTGGTACCTCAGCTTCAGTTACTTTCCCACCGCCATAATGTTTCTTCTCTTTTTGTCTTTTTTTTATAAATATGTTTATGGTAATTGTTCAGATGAGCTCTCCACTATGGTACCTAGACTTTTTGAATTTAAAAGCAGTACTGGAATGTCTTCGAGATTCCATTAATTTACAATTATTCTGGCTAAATGTACCCGTAAATTCTATGCTAACAGCTTCTTTTCTCGCACTTCTTGCTTGCTTAGTGACTTTATTGCCTTGCATGAGGTGAAACCGATTAAAAATGTGCTGTGTATGTTCAGGATGGTGTAATACTTAACGGCTCGGATTGGGGAATCAGAGAGTCGAGTTCGATTTACAGTCGTGTTCATTGCATTCACTTACGTACTAGTACCCTTGGGAAAGGTATGGATCCATCTGTTTTCCCTCAGCTATGGGTAAAATAGTAGGATATACTTTCCTTGGGTGGCAACCAGTCTGGGAGAATGAAAATCTGAATTCAAACCACGTGTTGCCTTGTAGGTCCTGCCTCTTTAGTCAAAGTCTAGAAAATGTAACTATAAAAACAAATCCAATTCTGAGTGACGGGGTAACCTCAAAATCCCGGTGCAAAATGAACCGGGAAGCCATTGCCCTATTCCGTCTTGAATGTCATCAGGAACCACAATTATGAGATTGAAGGCAGTTGTGAACACAGCGGCCCAAAATGGGCTAACTGAATGAAATTAAATGAAAGATGTACTTTCAGGACGTATTCATGGAACTCCTTATCTTCGTTGCTCTATGCAATGTTTGTCCAGTTACTATCCATCGCAATGGTATTTGCGCCATTCGTTTACGCAAACTCATTAGACCTGTTACTCACGGTTTCTTCGCTTGTCTTCAACAGGTTCTGTGAGTATCAATTTCTCCAACCCTCCTTTCACCTAACCCTGAAAAATCTTTCTCATTCTGAATATAAATGTTATTTTTTTCCTCACTTCTCTTAAAACCTTCTCGTTACTCACATTCTCCCTTTCCATGGTATTCTGATGATCCGTCTGTAGAACTATATCACTGTTGCATCAAATCTCCTATTCATCTACGAAAAGAATGTCCCACATTTACTGCCATATCGGACGGTTAATATAATTTTTCATCACCCTTTTCTTTGTTTATAACAAAATCTTCTTGATTCTTCATGTTCTATTTAGCTTCTGTTGACCGACTTTTCGGTTATCTCAAGTCTACCTGCCTTCTGCGAGAAAATCTTCCACTATTCACTGCTATGTAGAATGTCTGATATTATGTAGCCGTTCAGCACTCTCTTTTTTTAATTTCTAATTAAATTTTCTTGTTTTTTTTTTATACTTTCTCTCACTTCTGTAAACCACTTCTCCGTTCCTCGAGTCGTCTCTTCATCTGTGAGGAAAATATCCAGTGTTCATTGTGTTAAATAAATAATTTGTGTTAAATAATAATACAGAAGACTATTATTTTTAGGGGAAATGTATTCGATTTCCGGAGGTTAATATTCGAGGTCAGGTGTGAGCCATAATCGAGAGATTATTGTTGATTGGCTGAGCTAATTTGGGAAAGAGAGGAGAAAGGTTTCAGTGAGTTGGTTCTTACCTGTCAAGCGATGTAGACGTGGTTTCTTTCGTGTCAGAAATGGCTCCCGAGAGCGGGGGGCGACCCTCACTAGTTAGTTAGATAATGTACATGTCGACATGAGTAATAAAAATTGTTAAAATTTTCCGTGTTTGAAGTCTTTCATTGCTGAACGTGGTCCAGGGTGGCAGCATCTTTTTGGGTTCTACCTATGGGCAAATAGTTAACCCCCAAACTAGGATCAACACGTGTAGAAATAGGTTTTATTACCAGCAAGGAATTTTTAAGAAAATTATCAGCAATACATTTTTACCAGATGTACATTTTTTAAAAAAAACAAAAAAAACACCGACAATACATTTTTGGAAAAAATATTACCAGCATAAAAAAACAGAAGAGGAAAGAATAATACCAGCAATGTAATTGTCTCTCGACAGAAACCTTCTTTGCAAAAGTGTTAATGAAACTTGATTTACACACACACACACACACACACACATGCTCCTATAACTACAAAGTTTGTGCTGTAATCCTTTATTGCCACTTCCCGTCAAAGGCCTTTGACATATCTAATGCATTAGTCCTTGAAATGTATTTTTTGTCTAGTGCCTCACTCATACTATAATGACAATTAGGATATCAGCAGTGGATCGGGCTGATTGAAACACATACTGCTTGTCGCTCAAAGCGTTTTTCCTATTTAGTTGATCAACATTTTTGTTGATTGTAGCCTCAAATAGCTTCATAATAAAACAAAGGAGATGGTTCTATACTATGTGGGGGATGGGCGCTCACCCTGGTACAGCGGGTATACACTTGACGCCATCTACAGACTTAGGAAGACGTCGACGGTTATACCAGCACGAAAGTGACTGTCACCGAAGATTTGATCGTACGTCGCCGTATCCAAAATTGTGATCACGCCTGATTATGCGCTTCACCCCCAGAAAACCACATTTTTTTAAATCATTTCACCCCAAGCAAGGCAGTAATAACATTAGAACGCAGGGTGTTAGAGAATCTGAGAATAGGGAGGATTAAGGAAATGACAAAAGATGAACGGAATTCAAGAAGACAGAAGATGGTGATTTATGTTGCATTTAAATTGTTGGAGATTTTAGGAAGCAAGTATGTCCACACATAATTCCACTATAAACATTAGGGGACACTGTGATTGTCAAACAAACACAAATGTGCCTGAGCATGCGTCTGCAGCAGGGATAGACAAGTCACCCATGCATACGCCTGTCCTCGAATGTGAGTAGCTGGTCATATATATATATATATATATATATATATATATATATATATATATATATATATATATATATATATGTGTGTGTGTGTGTGTGTGTGTGTGTGACTTTTTGCTATTTGTTATAGCTATTTGTCGATGAGTCTGTAGCACTAAACTAGGAAATCTGACGAGAGATAACTCCCTTCAAGAGTCATAGAATTCATTCGACTGGAACCAGTTTTTTCATTAATGATCTGGGAGAATGGTTGCATGTAGAGTGTGATGTCCGGTATCACAGATTCAGGGTTGGCTTATGTCATAGATTAGCGGGCACGAGACCCTTGTACCAACCCTTAACATCAGAATCAAACAGGCACAGAAATGTAACGATATGGTCAGTTTAGGAACAGACGACGGAAAATCTTACAGAGATCCGAAGACGTCCGGAGTAGTAAATAATGTCTTCAAGAAACTAATCAAAATTTTAATAAAACTAATCAAAGTATAAATAAAACTAATCAAAGTATTAATACAAATAATCAAAGTATTAATAAAAGTATTAAAACTATTAATAAACCTATTCATTTATAAAACTAATCAAAATATAAAAACGTCGAAAATGTTGCACAATTTTCTTTTATATACAAAACAATCTTGACGCGGAAGATTTTGTTCGACAAACTTTTACTGAGAATCCCATGGACAGAACACTTGAGTTTTAAAGTTTTAAGAAAACAGGGAACTGGAATGACGCCTAAACATTAAAAGAAAAGAGGAAACAGTTGAAATACTTGACAGACATAATAAGGAAAAAGACTTGGGGAATGTAAGGCTCACAGGATATGCTGCATATTTGTAGTGCACACCTCCCCCTCTTTTTTCTATATTTTCACCGCAGTTGTTCTGATGAGCTTTACTCATTGCCTCACTGTTGTTTTTATCCCTAATTTTTTTAGTTTAATTCATCCTCCCCATTTAGGTGCCCAGAAATTTTTTTTTAAACATTTCGCCCCAAGCAATACTGGAGTGCCACCAGCACGCAAGGGGTTACAGAGTGTGAGAGCAAGAGTAAAGAGCGGGTGTTTGATGAAAGCATAAAGAGAAGGACGGGGATCAAGATCAAAGCATCGGAAGATGTCGATTGATGTTACATTTGAATATTTGAAGATTATAATTATCAGGAAAGCAAGTAAGAGGAAAGGAGTTCCGCTGTCGGGAAGTGCAAGAGAAGAAGCTGTTAGAGTAGAAGTGGAGGGTTACATTTCACTGTTTCGACAGTGAAAAAGAAGGACTGAGGTGCCAAACTAGTAGCACGCTTAAATTCATGCAGTTAGGGTACCAGTGAAAGTAGCTCGTCAGAGCAGTTACCATGAAAATACTTGTAGAAAAGACAGAGGGAAGCCATATAACGTCTGCAAGAAAGTGACTGTAGTCGAGTATTCCTCTGGTGAGATGTAAGTTCCAATCGAACAGCTTCTAGACCTAACCGTTATTTTCCCCAAATATCCGCACAAATTGCGCCTCAAGCTATAAAGCTCTTCCTCGAGTGGCTATCGGGCCTTATACCATGAAAACCTTTAAAAAAAACACCTCGACTTCAGGAATGTAAACGCGGTGCTAGATTAGCAGCTATGTCTCATCCTTTTACTATTTAATTTTCTATTTGTAACCGTAAGTTCTATGCTAACAGTTTCTTCTCCGGCACCGTTTGCTTCTTGGTTTTCTGTCAACTACGATCTTCAAAAATTCCAGTGCAATTTCAATCGTTATCTGCCTTTTTTAATCCTGTTTCAGTTTCTTTCACTCTCAGTAACGCCTTGCATCTTAGTGGCTTTATTGCCTTGCTTTTCTGAAATTATGAAAATAAAGACGGAAAAATATTCAACAACGTCAAATTTCTGTCGATATTTCTGAAATTACCTATTTTAACTATTGACACTATTTACATTGGTTGGACTGTTATCCTCATTTTTAGTGTCAGATTCACAACGTTTCAGCCGTTGTATGCTCAGGCCTTCTTCAACTGATATACGTTAGAATTTAGATTCGAACCCTTTATTTACTCCAAGGGGTGAGTTCAATACCTGGCAACAGTAGACAAAAACTTGGAGAGCTGAGTTACTAAATGTAATTAACTGAAACTGAGATATCCAGAAAAGACATGGCATGTCGAAGTAGAACAATCTACCCCAGTGGACGAAATAAAGGGTTCGGTTCGAAATTCCAAGGCCGAAGTGTACAACGACCGAAACGTCGCGTATATGACAATAAAGATGACGACAAATGTAACGAGAAAATTTTATAGGTCTTATAACTGAAAAAAAATATATTAACAATAAGAAAAAGAGGTTATTTTAATTTCTAATGAGAAAAGACAGGTTGGCAAATTTAACACTCACAGGACATATTGAAGAGAAACAAAGGAAAAGAGCGGGTAACCTACCTAATTCGTTTGCGTGAATTCATAGCGGAGCTTGGAAAGAGAGAAAATGTTAAAAAGAAAACAGAGAACCTTGAAAAAAAAAGAATGATCTCTTTACAGTGATATTGAACCCGAAACATTAGGATTTGAAATATAACAAACTAAAAGGTACATTTCCTTTTTTTTCTTTCAAGGATACTATGTAAAAAGTTAAAAGTTATCTCCTCAAAAACAGCAACAAAAGCTGAAACTGCATATAATATGCTAAGCCATGTCAATCCTGGAGTGATTTTTTTTTTTTTAGATCTTCCGGGCTTTCCGTTCTTTGTAAGATGTTCCAAAATATAAAAGCGAAACCAATTTCAATAATAAAAGATACAATACAAATGATCCATTTAATTCTGTCAACGTCAGCAGGAATAACAGCTTCACAATCTGCATATATTATATCGATGGTAACTTCAAGATACACGATTGGAGGCCATTTTATGTTACGGCTCAGATTACTGCCTGAAGCACTTATCTCCCTTTTAGGTCTGAATCTCGACTCTTGCATTAACCTTGACTGTCGTTACGTCATGCATATCAATCTTGCTGATCTGCCAAACGTTTGCTGTGTTTTGTTCTTTTTTTTTGTTTGTTTGTTTTTTAAGACATTTTCCTCTTTTCATTTTATCTATTTTAAAACATTGTATTTAAAAGATATTTTTTTCTTCTTTTATATGCAAAAAGAAATCTTTCTGCATGGTAAAACTAGAACTGCCCAGATGTTGGGTAGAGAAAAGATGAAGACAAGAAGCGATGTTGCTTTTCAAATCTGTTGAAACGGTAGAGTCAGCAGCAGCAGCAGCACTAAGAGAAGAAGACAGAAGAGGAGGAAGAAAAAAAAAGGGAATAGAACAGACAAAAAGAAACAATCAGTAAAAAGAAGAAAAGAAAAAAAGAAGAGAAAAAAATTTAATAAAAAATCTTTAACAGAATTGCCCAAATTTCACTTATCGTATGTGCGTTAGAATCAATCAACTTGAGTAAGATATCCCTATCAAATCCAAAGGGTGATTTCTCACAGATGTCATTACATCTTAAATTGTTGTTTGGGTATTTGTGGGGTGGAGGGTTCAGGTTTGGTATTTATCCTTTCAGGAATATTTATGGTTTGCCAAGAAGAAGTATTAAAGATTCTATAAAAACTAAAAGGCGCATATATACATAGATAGAGAGAGAGAAAAATGAATCCGAAATAGATAGATAGATAGATAGATAGATAGATAGATAGATAGATAGATAGATAATATGTAGAGTGAATTAGATAGATAGATAGATAGATAGATAGATAGATAGATAGATAGATAGATAGATAGATAGATACTTGGTTTGGCTAGATGATCTTATTCATTATTCCAATGTATTATTCCATAGGTAAAATAAGAAAAAACCAAGCAAGAAAAGAAATAAATGCAGGCAAATAATTCTTTTCTCTTTTATTTATCTCTCCAACTCATGAATGCGTGTGCGCGCACACGTGTGTGTGAGCGTGTATGTGTGTGTGTGTGTGTTCCATTTTTCTTTAAATAATAATTCTTTTTTACTATCCTCCTTTTCGCTCTTCCTTCTTTACTGAGGCCTTTCTTTTTTTTTACCCTAGACGGAATTGTGATTAAAACACTAATAAGCCGATGGTTTTATTATTCACTCGTAAACAATTACTGTCTCGATTTATAAATACATTCTTTTCCCCTGAATCTATTTCGCATCTATAGATTTGCCAGTCATTCCCATTTTTATGACCTCCACTATGTCTGAACTTTCCATTTCTTGAAAACATCTGATAAAATGAAACGGCGTCTATATGAAAACGTTTATTTAAAGATCGATATACTAGTCGAAAATGAAAGTGGGATTACTAAAAACAGGGGAGATAATCATACTCTCCATATTGTCAAAAGTTTGCTGCTCTTTAACGGTTGGAAGGTTATGGAGACTATGACGGTTGCGAAATAATCCCTACTGCAGACACCTGTTCAGGCACATTTTGCTTTTCTACATAATCAAGCTGTGATTTATACTGCAACTATGCAGGGTGGACAGAGGTTATAATTTCTGGGAGAGTGCGTAGAATCTGGTGTGTTAAATACTCTGTCTCCTGCAATTATTATTATTATTATATATATATATATATATATATATATATATATATATATATATATATAGTAATTTACTAAGTATAGTGTAGTTGTTGATGCAGACAGGCAAAAGTATGGGGCAGCCAGTAAAGATCGAACTCACTACTCAGTCGTAATTGACCTAGCGAAACACACACACACACACACACACACATATATATATATATATATATATATATATATATATATATAGAGAGAGAGAGAGAGAGAGAGAGAGAGAGAGAAATATAGGTCCCCGCCAGATTAGATAATCATTAAATCGTTATATTTGTTTTTTGTTTTTTTTTATATGTTTATATTTGATTTGTAACCTGCAGTCGATATTAATTTTGTCAAATTTTCTTAATTACACAGCGGCCCTTTCAGTAAATGTACTTCAGTTTTAGTTCCCCCCACCCCATCTCTCTCTCCCACTCTTTTTCTTTTCTTTTCTTTTCCTCTCCCTCTCTCATCTTCTGATCTCTATGATTATATCGTCTATTGTGTGTATCCTTTCCGGTTACATCTTTAATGTATTAGACATCCGAGAACATTCATATTTCTCTCACTTAAACCGTCTTTGACTCCCCTCTTTAAGACTTCTCTCTGTCAAATTTTAATCCCCCCCTGTCATCTTTAGACCTTCCTGTTCTTCTCCTATTCTTCTCTCGTCTGTTACCCCTCTCTATAGCTTTCATTTACTCTAACATTTGTCCCACACTCTCATACATACACTCTCACTAAATTTTATTTTTTATTCCCGCAGTTGTTTTTTCTGTTTTCTTTTTGAATTTGTAGGTCTGATGAATTGGATCGTATTTACGATTCCAATGCAATAAATTATGACCATAAAATATTAGTGTTTAAACATTTCATTATATATATATATATATATATATATATATATATATATATATATATATATATATATATATATATATATATATATGTATATGTATTATGTAATTTAATGCATAGAGTTGTACAGACAAATATTTGAATATTTTTTAACGTTTGTATTATTAATAGTACAGTCCGACACCCTTCTGACCACAGAAAATACCAGATGGCAGAAATCACCTAAAAACTAAAGTCTTGCCGGCTCATTCCTCATATAGATTTAATGTGTTCTCAAAGGTAGAGCAAAGCTTTAAGTAGCAAATAAAACAATCGTTAAAACTTTCAAACAAGGTTTTTTTTTATTGTTTCATGCAGTAAATCTACTTTTTCAAATCATAGATATGGATTTATTCTTGCACTTCTTACCTCTGGCAGTATCATCTTCAACGTTTTCTCCCTTGAGTGGTATCCTGAATAGGTAAATATGCAGTTATATATAAGAAATGAGCAAAACCGTATCACCAAAACGATCTACTGCTGCAAGCTGCTGTAGAAAGTTGTAAACAATGTGTGACACTCTCCCTCGTAAAAGGTTAACAGACAAATGGCTGCTGATTCAAAAAATACCTAACTATGGAAATTGCCGGACCACGGATTAAATTGGTTGTACCGTAGCTTTTGTAAATCGAGCGGGTCTTCCACGAAACAAAATCCAAGGACGAATGAAAGGAAACGAAGCAATAATCGACTATATTTTGAAAATAATAAGATGCATGAGTAACAAAGACATTTTTGGGATGATTTTAAGCCTGACCATACAGATGAAACCTTTCTTTTTCACAGTACCACTTCACCGGATGCAACGTAATATTTAATATAAAAAATGGGGTTATATTGGATAATAAATTGAAACATGATAGCATTAAACACCTTTTCTTGTTTATGAAACAAAGAGGGATTATTTAGAAATAGTAGATTAGAAAACTCTAAAAGAGGAAAAGAATTGAGAATAATTGTCAGGAAATTTCGACTGTCTCTACCGCCTATATATTGGAGACAAAAAGAAGCATACTTTACATATGATCAAAAAGCGAGGTGGTTAAAATTTCATACATTACGACTTCATTATCCGGCATAATTGGGATCAGACCTCTGCCGGACCACAGAGAATACACTCTTGAAATATCCTATGTGAACCTAATCTTGCCAGCTCATTCCACAAATATATTGTTGTGCTATCAAACCCAGAACAAAGCTTAAAACAAGAAAGAAAATAATCATTAATGCTTCGAAACAAAGTTTTTACTCTTTTATTCAATAGAATGGCTAAAAAATGTCTAAAACCCCCAAAAAAATACATACTTACCATACTAAATGAGTAAATATACAGCTGTATATAAGAAATGAAAAAGACTGTATCATCAATACATTCTACTGCTGTCGGCTACTGTGGAAAGTTGTAAACAACGTGTGGCGTGATCTGTCGTCAACGTTTAACAGACTAATGGCGGCTGATTCAAAAAAGTGTCGAAACCCACGATATACCAGACGACAGATAGCCGATTTAAAGAGATCTGATTGTAATATCAATAATACATTAATTCAGTAAACTTAATATTTTTCTCTTGTTTAAATAATTTGGTGTGGTTTTAAGAAAATATAATTAAGCAGATGATTTCGACTAAATTGTAGCAATATGGACTGTCGGATGACAATAATTATTACTACGAACGCTGCAAGGAATAAGGTAGTGACTAATTTTTCCGGGCATAAAATAATTATAGAGATCTACAAAGAAATTATATTTTTTTAATGATTTGCTTCATATCCGTTTATTAAAAATATTATTTTTCATTTACTTTAGGTTTGTGTTAATTGTAAAAACAATTATATTTTTCTGCTTACGACTGAAGGCAGATATAAACACTTTCTATTCAAAAACTTTGAATTAAAAACAAAAAATTGTTGATATCGACATTGATTATATATATCAATTTATAAAGTTTGAATTATAAATAGTGATTTTCTAAGCGTAGCTTAGATGTGGCACAAGGCCGAAAGCAGGAGCCATCCAATGATGATTGAACTCACTTTTCAGTCGTAATTGCCCTAGCGTGACAAGCTTGCTAAACATTACACTACGTCGAGGTGCCCAAATTTGAATTATAAATAGATAACTTAGACGAAATTAGGATCTGCTTTTAAAATTATTATGCAAATATTACGATTAGGTTTTTGGATGATCTCGTGTATATTACATCCGGAATGTCGCGAAGGAGCATCTAGCAGAAGTCTCCCATAATGCTGGGTTTCCAATTGCTGTTGTTCATGATGACGGTCGTTTTTGAATATAGAATCCAGAGGTTAGCAGTGAATATTTCGAAGACAGTAGGGAAACGTTGTTCAGGTTAGCAGTGGATATCCCGGTAAAGTAGCAGAGCGTAGTTCAGTAGTTCGCCTGACAAGCTGGTACTGGACATTCGGATAGAGTAAACAAAATGCCACCTTTATACACGACGGATTGAATATTCTACGTCTTCTGATTGGTTAACCTTCTATTGGTGGACTATAAAGTGAGTCAAGTCATTTGGGATAGCTCACTAGTTACATAACGCATCCAAAAATTGTAACAATTGCCTCGGTAGTTTCTTTATATTTTAGTAACATCATGGTGAAACCTTTCTCCACGATCATCACACACTGCTCTGAGGTTCAGAGGGAAGAAGTTAAGGTGGAAGGGGAGAAAGTTAATTTTTAGTGACATTAGTCATCCTGTATCCTCATAAGTCTGTAACAATTTCTTAATCTATTCTTGGTTATCTCTTAGCTGTTTTTGACAAAGGAAAACATGGCAGTCTGACCTAAATGTTACCCATGCTTTTACTCCCTTCTCTTTTAACTCATCAAATACCTTATCCTTCAGTAATTCTCGGATCTAAGGTCCGACAAATATGTCCTCCTTCAGCTTAGCAGAACTGAGAGCGAGTAAAAGAGTGTACAGGTGTTGGAAGGTAGCATAATTTTACCCAGGGCCTTCACGAAATTCGTCATTAAACCGAGCTTGATTTTAAGAGGAGTAAGAAACAGCTTGTTCCTTTCCACCAGGGGATTTTTGAGTTTTCACCACGTACGAAAGTACACCTAGACGCCAGTCCCTCCGCTTGTAATGCTTGGACACAGCCCGGCTGTGCCAAACACAAAGAAAGCAACATTACTTTGAGAATTCCGCTTACATACTGGTAAGGATCCTATTGACCTTAAGGTCCACACAGAGACACCCATGTTACTGCTTGTACTTGAGAGATTCCTAAAGGATCTCGTGTTATATTTCCCCCATACGTGGACTTAGTGGGCAATGGGAAAGCTGGGGTACTTATTCTCATTGTTCAGGAGCATAGACTCCAGTCTTCACTTGGAAGAGTCTATGAGAAGTCATCATTTTGAGGTGAACACACTAGAAACACTTATACAGTTGCATAATATGTTTTCTTACATACGAGTATGACGTGAAGTCATTATTGCGTGTCTTGAAACTGGTCATCTTTACACCTGCCATAACCAAGTTCTACTGATTAAGCCAGGATGACAGATCTGACTACTGCTTAGATAGGTACAAATCATGGACAAGTTCATTCAGGTCTTCCTGGGTGATGCAGTGGGGCTCACTGCCACTTGCTCCTGAATAAACATGGACATTGTCTCCAGAAGAGATCGACCTGGCAGCATTTTTCTTTGAAGGCAAATATAATAAAGGAAAAAGATTTTTACCTGCTAGGGTTGTAGAGACAATATCATCTGAGAAGGGAATAGATCTTATAGTTGAAGAAATTTTGAAGGATATGTTATTTTATTATTTTTTTTGGGGGGGGGAAGCATTGAAGCCAGTTGTATATTTTAGACAAAAATAACAAACATCTGCATGACTTCATGGCTATGTCCAAATCATTGTGACAGCAATGTTCAATGCTGCTTTCTGATCATGAAATCATGCAGTCAGTTCATTGCAAAATGCTTTACAATAAATGTATGGGCCCCAGAATTTGTCCTGATCTCCAATTTTACAGTCAAGGTAATAAAATTATGAAGTTTTCAGAAAGAGGAATAATTGCTCAGTCCTGTGCAACTCTTGTAAACCCCAACACACGTAAAAGATTGAATTTGCCTTGTTCATGCATCGTTGGTGTTTCAAATGACTAAAACAACTTTAGAGATATGCATTTGCTCACAAAAATATGGAAAACAAAATAAACATTGATCATATATATGGTTACCTCCATGTTTTCCTTTTCCCACCCTACAATGAAATTAGCTCGCAGGCCCGAAAGTAGGCCATTGAAAGCGGCCAGTTTTCTTTTTAAAGAACACAATTGCTTTTATTTAGTTACTAGGCTAAAATTATTTCAGCACCAAAATCGTTTATAAATTAAGCAGAGTTAATATAATTACACACACATATATATATATATATATATATATATATATATATATATATATATATATATATATATATATATATATATATATATATCTCAAGAAAAGTTTTGGCTAGTTTTTAAATTCGCAGTGTGTCTCGTTCACGCGCATGTATATTCACATCAACGTGAATAAACCTAGACCGATGAAATGGCGTAACGCGTCACACGAAATGTTTTTGCATTTTGTTATATATATTTCATTCAAAACTGTATAATATCAATATATATTAAGATATTTTTTTTTATGTTTATACGTTCTTTTTATAGATTCAAATATTTAAGTAAATGCTCTGTTTATAATAAACAGTATTAACGACATTTAACGGTCTGAATGTCCGAGAAATTTTCAGAGAAAATATTCGTCCTCTGACAGGAATCGAACCTGTATCCTATACGGATCCATCATATAGCCCGACATGCTTTTTAGCCACAGAGGAGCGTTTTGGTTAGCAAGGTCGATTTTACTGTTTCTAAACTACAATTCTTCAATTCAAATTAACTGATAAACTTTATCAATAATACACTTTTGTAAACCTGATAATTAATGTGACATCAAAAAAATGAAACCGTAAAATCTTCTGTTTGATATCCATAAATTTATCCCATCATTTTTATCTCTTCACTACGTAAGGAAACTAAAGACATTGAAAGCATTTTGTTTTCCCATTTGGAAAGAAACTCCAACTAAAGACTTTTCAATTTAATGCACCTATTCTACTGATGAAATATCAAAAGGGACTTAAATAACATTGAACATGACAGACAATCAAGAAAGAGAAAATTTTTACCATAGTTCTTATGATCACGAAGGTTTTTATTTCTGCTGTTAGTTTATTAATTGATTCGATGAAAATACTTGTTGGTCTTGGTATATCCAATCGTGTTATTTTTAAAGACTTAGGGTCTGATTGTTTCTGCAAAAATAGTATTTCTCAATAAGCAGACCAATATTTGTTCACTAAAATATGAACTGAGAGGTTTCTACGATTTTATTTTGGGAAATATTGCCATCGGTCAATATAACATATACAGAAAACAAAGGAAAAAATGAGGCATGTCTCTCGGGTAAAACGTTAGCTAACCAAAAAAAAGTAAGTTCATTTTTAGATTTAGCGCCCTCAAATGAGCTAAAGTGATGTTTGGTGTCTCGACACCATTTCTTTCTTTCTTTTTTTGTTGACCATTGTAATATAAGGATAATATTTTATTTGGTGTTATTGATGATTATTAACCTGGCCATTTTGTAGGAAGGAATTTTATGAGCCGCACTCAATATATGAATAAAATCAGATTTAGACAAGACTAATTACTATTATTTTTGTTATGGCTAATGTTCTATTTGGTACTCATTCTTCTCAAAAATATTTAAAAGACATGACCATATTTTTCGACAAATAATTTTCATCAAAAATGAATTTCTTTAAAACCTGTTTTTAAGCTAATCTATTGTGACATTTGGCTGATCTGCAGTGAAATTGTATTCAAATTTATATATTTTTTTTACAATTAGACATTTTATACCTTTTCTTCTTTAGAGTAATATTTTACCTAGGGTCATATTAATAAATAAATACAATGATATAATAACCAGAAAAAATGTTATTTTCTCCAAAATAGAACTTTTTCTTGACTCATTTTCTGCAAGATTTCTCTAGCAGATCCTGAAAAATATATGTTGGTATAAAATTCTTGAAAACATATTCAAGGGATTAATATCTTTCAAAAAAGCTAGCCACTATAAATATGTATCGCCAAATTCTGTTAATAAATTTACTTTTCTTTCAGATTGAAGAAAACATATTCAGTAATTTTATTAAGCAGGTATAATCAAGAGCAAAGAAACCAATGAAGCCTAAACTCATTAGTAATAGCCGGCAAAGTAGTAAGTTTTCACTATTATTTTAAATAATGAAGCCATTTTAAAATCTTGTATCAGTCTTGTAACTGAGCTGCTTGAAGACGGTATTGACAAGTTGATTTCACAGATTATTGTAATGAAATATTAAATTTGATATTTTTCATCAAAAAACTGTCTTCAACTGAACAATAATTCAATGAAACTTAGATTTATTTGATTAGAGATTTTATACTTTTTCTTGTTTCGATTACTATTTTAGAGTAACATTTTAACCATAGCTATAATAATAATCAATAGAACAGTGATATAATAGCCGAAAAATAGCAGTTGAGCTCTTTCTTGGTTCTTAAGCAGATCCTCAAAAAAATTCATAGATTAGGGAAAGATGCCTGAAAAAATATTAGTGACTGATATCATTAAAAAAAATATAGCCACTATATTCTGTACATGGCTTCGAAAAATTTGTTCGTACCTCAAATCGCCAATATATATATATATATATATATATATATATATTAGGGTTATGATGTTTTGTAATCCTATGTTACTGTGTCATAAAACTTTCGTCCAAAAGTAAAGAAAAAGGCATTAATTGGTTTTAATTCTGGAAAAAGTTCACCCCAAATCGAAAATTCGATTTTGCCATATACGCAATGAGGGTAAAATATCGAAATATTTCAGAGGCTTTATTTAGTTTTCAATTTGCTAATGATGTAATTAGACAGTACTTATGTATTTTAAGCGGATTTGACATTTTATAGCTATAGCATAACATACAAACTTAGAAAAACAAAACAAAAAACAAGTTCTAGAAGATTCCAGAAATTTCTAGAAGGCTACATGATATACTACTATAATTGCGTGCAAATTCAGTAATTACGTGTTGGGGTGACATTATTTTAAAAAATAAATCGAATTAAATCCTTCTTTACTTTTTACCGAAAGGTAATAAAATAATGTACAGGAAATCAATTATTTAACAAAGAGATAAAACACTTCATGGCCTTAATATATATATATATATATATATATATATATATATATATAATAAATATATATATATGAAGAAAAAATACGGAAAAAAAAAAAAATCCTTATATACAATTATGCTGTTTTAATGTTAATATGTCAACGTCGGACGTGTCGGTCTAATAAACCATCTTCAGGACATATTCATAAATTATAACATTATCAATACAACATGACAAAGACGATGTACATAAAAACAAGACTTATCCAAACAGATAACTGAAAGTTTTATAAGATCAGCGCTCCGTTTAAAACATGGTCACGTTGTCATCACGTGGGCGACGCTGTGAAAACGTATTTCTAAAATTTGAGTATTTTGAATGAAAAATGAAAAGAATTCTATTTTGATCTAAAATTTATATGTACGCTTGTCGAGCATTAATCTCGCTAGAAAAGGGGAAATACTAAAGAAACCAGGTCTAGTGTTCACCGTGCGTGAGATAGATATTATGCCTGCTTCGTAAATCCGCCTAAGATTTTCATTATGAAAATATTTTAAAATCCTCACGGAATCAAAATCGAAATTATGATCTGCTTTAGTTGTGTGTACAACTATAGAATTGTTTAAATTTCCGAGGCGAATATCTCGTTTATGTTCGAAAACGTGCGTGTGTGTGTGTGTGTGTGTGTGTGTGTGTGTGTGTGTGTGTGTGTGTGTGTGTGTGTGTGTGTGTTTTTAATTCTTTTATATAAAGGGCTTGTAGTATTTTAAGTTTTTGCTTATTATTATTTTGCTGAAATATAGATGTATTTTCAACTAATATCTGTCGAAGCTGTGAATGTTGACATAAGTGTTCCTTCAGATGCTGTAAGAATGAACTATGCTAATCCAAGTGAAATATAAGCCTTCTCGACAGAATCGTCGTTGTAAAACCAGCGTACGTATTAAAATTTCTATCATTGATGCAATCTACAAAAGGACATCTAAATTGATATACAATGTTGGTCTTTCGTAAGATTCTACTTGACGGAGAAGAATTGTTTCTAACAATCACAATGGTTGTATTAAATTAGGTATAGTATCCAATTTACCACACTTTTTACTTGTATCAGTGGTGGGGGGTACGTTAGTGTTTATGAGTCTTAAATATATATTTTCCTTTACTGGTAGAAGAATTTCAAGTACAATGAAATCGACATGTGCTGATTGAATTGAGTCAGTTTCCAATCAGCACCTCAACGTTGGGTTGTGCATAAAACTCAAAGGCAAAAAGTAAATATATGTATATCTATTATTAATAAAAAATTATAATTCTGTTATTATATACATAAAATTCAAAAAGTCATAGCCCAAATGCATATATATATATATATATATATATATATATATATATATATAGATAGATAGATAGATAGATAGATAGATAGATAGATAGAAAAGGAGGCACGGTGGATTGAGGAATTGCAGAGCCGAGTTTGAATTCCAGTAGAATCCATTACATTCACTTACGTGCTAATACCCTTGGGAAAGGTATGGATCCTCTTCCTCTCCCTCCAGCTATGGGTAAAATAGAAGGACAGACTGGGTTCTATAGCCTTGGATGGCAACTGGTCTAAATTCAACTCTAAATTCAAAACCTGCGGAGGGTCGTTTGGGGACCTTGTGGCATTCGGTGCACCGGGTCTCTGTATTCGTCCCTTCAAAAAGTGTGGATGGTCCTACACGAGGCCTTCACCACTATAATCTAATCTCATGTGCCGGTGTCGGGCTGTCGGTTTCCTGGAAACTGATCTGCTTGACCCTCATACGTCGAATCTCGACGGGAGCGTCGATTATATATATATATATATATATATATATATATATATATATATATATATATATATATATATATATATATATATTGTCATCACAGCTCATCAGTGCTGCTAGACTTCCGGTTGTTTCAAGCCGGGATTGAAACCTGACCGAGTCAGAGATCCTACTCCTAGGCAAAGATAAAGATACGAATCCAACTCTTCTCCCCCAGCTAAGGGATGAATAGCAGAAGAAAATGGGTCCTATAACCTTGGTGAGCAACCAGTCTACCACAGAAAGTAGCGGCAACCTACTCCTGTTGAATCTTCTGCCTAGTCAGTCATGAATCGATAGAGACAAGATCGTCCAAGTATTTATCACTTGTGGCCTATAACTGACTGAATTTGACGTGTTTATGAGGAATGAAACAGTCGAGCTAAATCCCAGCTTAGTCTGTTTCGTTTACTTTCTTGCTAATCCCCTTGAGAAAGGTACGAAAAAAGATACCTCCCTTTTGATGTGGATTAAATAGCAGGATAAGCCAATCCTACTATGAATTTGAAACTGTGTATAATACAATGGTAAACCTTCTTTCTCCAGAAGCCATAGTAATTTATATATAATAAAAGAACATGTGGAGAGTCATGAACGGCTACGTTCTGAAAGGATATAATGATGTTAAAAAATGGAGTAATTAAAATCGTATTTACTTTACATAAATTAAGCAGATTACTAAATCAATTGAATTCGAAATGAATCTACTAATTTTTATTCGACCTCAGCCAAGATCATAGACCACATAATCTATAGATTGTGGAAATAATCCATAATCCATAGATTATAAGATCATAGACCCCATAATCCATAGACCATAATCCAGCACCACAGTTAAATGTGAAAAATATCTTAAATAGCTGTATAAGTATGCACCTCGCCCGTTTTCAATTTAGTGTTTTCTTTCAACTAGAATAGTTGCCAGCCACGGCTAGAAAGTCCAGTCTTCTATTTAACTCATAGCTAGGCGATGAGGGGGGGGGGAGATCGATTCATCCCCCCACCACCTCACAGGTTATTGTGGCGAAAGAATAACATAAACAACGCGGCCGAAATTCAAACTCTTCTTGTCGGTTTTTCTCTATCGGAGCCAATAACTATTAGGCAACCCGTATGTCCTGGGGTCACGGGAGATCAAAAAGCGGAAATCGATGCCGAAATCAAGTATCCGTTATTTCTCTCTGGCTGAGCTCCGATTCGCAGATCAAATTCCCTAAGTCAGCATTGATCCAATCATAAAATATTCTGTGTTTGCACTATTCAAGATTTAATCCTGTAGCCGTGTCCATCTTCGCTTCAGACAGTCATTTGCCAGCCAATGTATTCAAGCGAAATTTATTGATATTACTGATTGTAAACAGACGTATTTGTGGCAAGCTTACATACATCACATATCGAAAAGAAAACCACCTACCCACAACAGGTATTAATGACAATAGATGTTTCATGTATATAGTAATCTTTACAATGTCCAGTGATTTGCCATGGCTCAGTGGCTTGTTTCAAACTCTGACAAGTTGTTTGTTGGTTTGTTCAGCTTTTGTACTGTTGACTTCAAGTTATCATTTAAAATACATGAAAAGAGAAGAGGGCTTAGAAAATGCAACGTGAAAGAAGGTTTTGGCAAATGCAACATGAAAGAAGCTTTTGGAAAAACAAACATGAAAGAGGACTTTGAAAATTCAACATAAAAGATGGAAAATTCAACATGAAAAGTGGGCGTTTAAAATGCTACAAGAAAAGAGGGCTTGTAAAATGCTACATGAAAAATGGGCTTGTACAATTCTACATGAAAGGAAGGTATTGGAAAATGCAACATGAAAGAAGGTTTTGGAAAATGCAACATGAAAAGAGGGATTGTAAAATGCTACATGAAATGAAGGCTTGGAAAATGCAACATGAAAAGAGGGATTGTAAAATGCTACATGAAAAATGGGCTTGGAAAATGCAACATGAAAAGAGGTATTGTAAAATGCTACATGAAAAAGGGATTGTAAAATTCTAAAGAGGGCTTGTAAAGGTATTGGAAAAGGGCAACATGAAACATGAAAGAAGGTTTTGGAAAATGCAACATGAAAGAGGACTTAGAAAATGCAACACGAAAGAGGACTTGGAAAATGCAACACGAAAGAGGACTTGGACTATTTGATAGTCACAGGATAGATTGAAGGCAAGAGTGATAGTGGAGATAAATTAATAATCTACCTTGAGAGCTTGAGCAAATAGATGGCAGAACAGCCTTTAGGAAATATAACAAAGTGATAAAATTTATTAAGAGCTACAAAGGACAGAAAATTGGGAAGCGATATGATCGCCATTGTCCCAGACATAGTAGAACAAGAATGATTAACCGCGAGGCAGTTCGCCTCCGTCCCGTGTAAGGAAGTCTGTAGGCGGCAAATACCAAAAAATTGTTTAACAGTATTGATTTTTTTTAGAAAATGTTCTTTCTAATATTTTTTATCACATAGACATTTAAGTACTTGGATTTCGACGATGAATTGGCAGCACAATGATAAACGATGATATATCAGCACTTCGCTATTCAGATAACTCATATATGTGTTTGTTTCAAGTGGTTCTTATACATGCACTCACGTCTAAGATCTGACATCTTATTTTTAAGTGGGTTGAAACTTGTATCAGTTTACATTGATGGAATGTTCTATAGCATCAAGTACATATCGTTTTATTTTATGACCCGCCAAGAAGGCGTGGCATAAAAACTTGGCTACCTTTCAGAACGATCGAGTGAACCATTTTAGAAACGCTACCTTACAACGTTGAATTACCAGCGAAACTCCACCCAGACTGCTTCTTCCTTAGAACTGTTACTTTGTAGAACGAATTCCCGAGAAAATTCTTCCTTGGTAAACGCAATCTTGGTTACTTTAAATGCAGGATCAGCCGATATCTACCTTTCAAATACTTTTATTTCTCCATCCCTTATAATAAACACTCTACCTTGACTGGCTCTTAGATATTGTATTCCGTAAACTATCAGTAAAATAAAACGATAAATGATGATATCAGGCCTTCAATATTAAGGCAACTCATATGCTTTACTTGGGACTCTATCATGCACGCATTTCTAAGATCTGATATCAGTGATTACTTTTACGAAGGCTGGAACTTAGTTTCCTAGTTTGTTTTTTTTTATACGACGGACCGGCTTCATGCCCTACAATGTTTCCGCAGACCGACTTCATACCGTACAATCTTTCCGCGGACCGGTAGTGGCACATATCTATAATTTAAGTGCATTTCGATAAAGAGAGCAATAATAAAAGAAAAAAGAAAAAAGCAATTTATTAAAGGGATGAAAAGTATACAATCTTTTGTCTCTTAAGTCTGGTCTTCAGCCCGACCACACCCTTGCACTGACCACACCCTTGCACTGGCCACACCCTTGCACTGACCACACCCTTGCACTGGCCACACCCTTGCACTGGCCACACCCTTGCACTGGCCACACCCTTGCATTGACCACACCCTTGCACTGACCACACCCTTGCGTGTTTAGTTTCCCTGAATCAATCTTTAAACACTATTATCACATCAATATCAACTCAGCATAATGTAGAATCAATGGACGATTAGAAAATTAGTTGAAAATTATTACAAATAAATCAAAACATTAATTTTAAAATGTACTTAGTGTTATGATAGTATTGAGTAGATGAATTTTAATTTTTAAACAAATCTTTAAATTAAAGTCCAATATTCAATTTATTTAACTATGATATAATTTTAAATAAGTTAATAATTCCTTTACGGCCCGGTAATAAATGACCCACCGACCCGTACCGGTCCGCGGCCCGGTGGTTGTACACCCCCACTCTTGGTTTACCTCTTATTTTTTGCTTTAAAAATCTAGACATAAAAAAAAAACTCGCAATATATTCGAGTATATTACGCGTCCTTTGATCAGAAGGTTCTGAGGCGCCTGGAACCACCTCTTAATTGTTGACAGGTGCTACCACCATGGCCCGAGGTGGTAGCACCTGTCAGGGACCTTATGAGAAAATAGTTAGCTCCCATCAAAAGAGGTTAAAACAAGTATAAAAATAGGTTTTAATACCAGCAATACTTTTTTGGAAATTTTTTTACCAGCAATAGATTTTTGAGAAAAAAAATATTATTACATTTTTGAAAAAACATTACCATCAATAAAAATTTTGTCGGTATTTACTTAATAATCACTAAGTGCGTCATGCTTTCGGCCTTGTACCACATCTAAGCTACGCTTGGAAAATCATTTTAATACCTACAAGATACCGTTGGCCTATCAATTCATTGAAGTTGATATGCCACAAAACAAACAAAGCAAAAAGCAACGATAACGGTGGTATAAGCCTTACGATTTGCAGGTAACTCATATTTTTATTTATGTCAAGTGGCTCGTGTATGCACGCACTTCCACGATCTGACGTCAGTTCTTATTTTTACGAGGGTTGGAACTTGTATAAGTTTACATTGATGGAATGTTCTGGATCCCATCGCTTTTTTTTTCTGACACACCAAGAAGGCAAAGCTTTAAAATTATTGGCTGTTAGTTGATGATAAAGAAAAGACATTATTCATAATAATAAGCCACTTTACGGAAAGGAAACACGTTTAACGCATACATAAAAATAGAATGAGTGGGTAAGAAAAAAAGCATACGTCCTCTCAGAGGATTTATTTAACGGATACAACGAGACGATCCTAAAAGAACCAGAAGACCTACCGGGATTTATTATCGAATACATTCATCTTAACAACATAATTTATGCAGATAAATGATATTTTCTATTTTGTTTTATTGTTGTCGTTCCGTTACTAAAATTGGATTTTTTTTATATTTATATTTATATATGTTACAAATTAAACTGAGCACAAATGAATTTTCATTAAAGGATGAAACCTTTTCGTGGATTTTTACGTCGATTCTGGATGCTTTCTTTTTCGTCCAAATCCGGGAATCATGTTAAGTCCCGAAAAAAATATCACATATAAAATTCACTATTTTTTTTATTCATAATGTTAGATATGTTCACATTATGCAACTTTTTAACAAGAAAAATCTTAAGTTGGTGTTAGAAATTAACGCAGAATACTGTTGAAGATGAAATGATCTGTTATGGCATTTATTTGCATTTAGATACATTTGATTTATTTGCAATTTTTCTACTTGAACTGTTCACCTTTATTGAACATAATCCATTATTGTACATAATTAGGTTAGAATATATAGCTATAATTTGCATTATATATGAATAATACCTGATAAAAATTTTAGTAGAGTGGGGGGTTGTAACATATATGCTAGGGTGAGGCACAAAAGCCTTGTACCGGCCCTGTTCACATATATAAGTAAAATCTAATCATACATATCATTTAGGATTACAATTTGAATTCAGTTATTTTTCTTGTAAAATCTTAGTTGCCACCAATAAATAAATAAGTACAGGAAACATATTTCTTCAAAAGAATGTATTTTAAAGAATCTGCCACAGATCAATAAATTTTGGTTTATAAAATTAATTCAGATAATTAAGGAGATGAATGCAGCTTAAAGAGCTTCAAATAAAAATTGCTTAATAAAGATAACAGTTAATACATGTAACAGAGTTTAAATAAAAAGACGTTAATCTTCTTAGAGACTTGATTCAAAATCCGTTTTATCTGAATGTATAAATGTATGTTTGTTACTTTCTTTCGTCTTGTGTTTCATATTGTTGCCCAGAAATGTCTTGAGTCTCATTTTAACTATCGATTGTAAAGGAAGCAACTGAAACGAATGACTATTTGAAAAATAAAAATGAGAATCCCATCGACCGAACATGTCGAAGTTATCGAGAAAATAGAAACAAAAAGGAAACCTCACACTTACTATCAGAAAGAAAGAGTATAATTCAACGTGGTATAATTGTTATCAAGCCTGCCTTGTTAGATCAATTGCGACTGAGTAGTCAGTTTGATCCTCACCAGGGGCTTCACACTTACGACCTTGTGCCACATTCAGGCTACGCTTGGAAAATCATTTTCACACTTCGACGTAGTGTAATGGTTAGCAAACTTATCTCGCTAGATCAACTACGACTAGATAGTGAGTTCGATCCGTACTGGGTGTTCTATACTTTGTGCCACGTCTAAGCTACGCTTAGAAAATTGCCATAATAAAGAAAGAGAAATTGGAAGATTTGATACTAGCAGGACAGATTGAAAAAGAAATAGAGGAAATCTGTCTTGTAATCTACCCAGCAAGTTTCTGTAAATGGATGACAGAACAACGTTTAGAAGTGACAGAATTTATAAAGAGCTACAAAGCATAAGAAAGTGTGGAGAGCCATGATCTCCAACGTACTGAAAAGATATGTGACATAGAAGAAAAAGAAGAAGAAAAAAGCAATTCCTAATAATCAATAGTAATATTTTAGTCCATATCAAGACCAAACCTTGAGAGGAAACTAGGTAATATGTTTGTTTGTTTTTTGGTTTTCTTTTTGTTTTTGTTTTTTACTTACCTGATTTACATATAGCTGCTTGCCTCAGTGATTGAACTCAAGACTGGATAGTAGTGGCAAACAAGTTCCAGCAGCATAACATTAGCACACGTAGAGGGCTTGACATATGTCAGTTCAGTTCTCTAACACTTTATATAAACCTGCGAGCGGAATTTCCTAACTTCTGGCTAAGTGGTACTTGTTTCCGAAAGTTTTTATTTATTCATTTATTTATTCATTTTTGGTCAAGCGAGGGGCTCTTTTGAAGGTCCTACTTTATAGACTTTTGCTGCTAGTCATTAAATAGCACCAGGAACTTCAAACTCTGATTAAATAATTTACCGTTAACTTTTGCATGTGTGCCCTGATCCACTCTTTTAGGGGATACGTAGCGCCATAAATCGACAAGTTTTCATTTTGTTTTCCATACTAGAAAGTATTCTCGTATCAGTTGATTCTCTTGGACTAGTTGTTTATTGCAACGTTTGTTTTTTTGTCTCCCCCCACCCCTTAGTTGAATAAATATAGTTGCCTGACCCAGTGATCGAACTCAGGACAAAGCACGGGATAGTAGAGATTAAGTGTATTTGGTTTTGAGCATTCCGTTTCCTAATGGTTATAAGATGTTCGGTGAGGATAGCGGAATTTATTTGCCTCTGTCCAGCTTTTCTAAAATACATGAGCCTTTTTTTTGTCTATATTTCTGAAATGATATACTGTAAGTCTTCTTGACGTTTCGGTCGTTGTACGCCTCAGCCTTCTTCAGGTTATATCCATTGGGATTTCGAACTGGAGTAGATTGTTCTCATGTTCCACCACGTGCCATGACTTTTCTAGATATCACAATAACTCAACTATCCAAGTTTTTGTTCACCTCTGCTGTGGCCAGGTATTGAACTCACACCTCTTTCGGTCAAGTCACTGGATTACTTCAACCAAAGCATTTATCCACTGAGCCATGTGTCCTTGATGAGTATATTGTTAAGAGTATTTTTTTTTTGACCCAGTGGATAAAAAATCGTAACAATGTAAAGAATGTAAACGATGTTTTCGTTTTTCAACTTCTAAAAAGCTTGAAGTTTGCTTTTATTAGAGAATCGAGAAGATGACACCAAAAGCTGCCTTCCAAAATTATGCAAAGAAACCAGTTAATTTCCTTGGAAAAAAAAACCTAAAGGGGTGCTGAACGACTATGTTGTAACAATCGTAGGTAAATCTGTGATAAAGTAAAAGGTCTTATAAGAGACAGGAAGTTGTGGAGAGCTCTTAACATCCAAATCTTGAAAGTGACACGACCACATGAAAAAAGCGGTTAGGTTGCACAATGTAGCTGAAAATAAAATATTGGCTGTAATCAATTTTGTCGCCGACAAGTGTCTTCGCGGTAGGCCAAGGGCTGATATACTTGACTGATCATTTTAAACTTAACAAGTGCCAACGACCGCGAGAAACAAATGTCTGCAGATAGATTCGTAGCCAAGCGAAAAATATTCTCTCTCTCCCATTTATATCCTAAAGGAATCGTGATTCGTCTACTTTTCTAACAGATGTCGAGGTTAAAAATAGACTTATTTTAATATATTTTCGTAAATAATACTGATATTAGTAAATACTGTTCTGATAATCGAATTAACCCCAAGCAAGGTAGTAAATCGAGAAAAAAAAGTAATCAGGAGGACAGGCGATAGCGCTTGACATTGCATTTACATTAGATCAAAGTTGGCTGGAACGTATTTAGTCGAAAAGGAGTTCCACAAGAGAGATGTGCGAGAAAACTGTTGAAACTGTTGGCATAGAATTTATGGTTTTATCTATCCACATCAGCTGCAAAATTGGTCGCCTTGCCGCCTTTAAATTCGAAGAGGTTAGGCAACATATCAAAGAGCATTATTTAGTTGCAATATTTACAAAATGTGGCCCAAGGCCAAAAAGGTTAATGGGGAAAATGACTGTCTTCTTCTGTCTTAATTCTAAACTTAGCTAGCCACAAACACTGACCCAAACATACAACAATATTCCTTACACAAAAACAACGCATTCTTACTTACATTTCTTACTTCATCCACCATAATACTTCAAAATATCCATAAAGTCATAATTAATCTGCATATCTACAATTCATTGTTGGGGTCGGGGAATAAAAAAATAATTTAAAATCTAGCCCCAATATTTATTTACAATATGAAAACAAAACCATTTACAAGAAACCAAACAAAATAATGTTAACAATGACCCCAGCCCTACAATCAGAAGCATCAGTAAACTGGTCGAAATCAATGCGGAACTCTAATACTATAAAACATTCATTCGTTCCAAACACTCACTGAAACACACACTCATTCAAACACAACAACAAATACGAAAATCATACCCATATCGAAGAGCTCATTTGAACAATTACCATGAAATTATTTATAGTAAAGGCATAGGGAGGCAACCTTACTGCGGTGGTAAGTAAGCCGAGATGCCATATCAGGACAAATAATATTTTTCTTTGGATTTTATCAATGCGCTCTAGATAAATAGCAGGAGTACCGGACCAAATGTGACAGCAATATTCAATGAATGGACTAATGGTAGACCTATAAATATGTAGGATAGGTTCTGCAGAGAAAAAGCGTCTAACACGATACAGTGAACGAACTTTCGTAGCAGCTGACCTAGCAATGGATTCAATATAGTCTTTCGACTTATTAAATAGAAAAATATTTACTGAAAGCATATTTACTGATCGTCTGTTTAACTGGAATCAATATTTGCTGATAACCTCTTTCCTTGTTTTAGAATTTCGTGTAAGTGTTTTTGCTGATAACGTCTTTGCAGATTCAAGTTGAACTTAAAAATGTGTTTAATGATAGTTTTGTTGATTATGCTTTACCTTGATAAAACTTTGCCCATAGGTGATGTTCATTTAGCTCTAAACAATCTTTTCTGATATCCGCTTTGCTTACTTTAGCTTCCTGGTAACAATTGTTACTGATGATGTATTTGCTGGTTTTAGTATCACTGGAAAAATATTTGCTGATATATTCTTGCTGATGTTACTTTAGCTCGATGCAGATTTTGCTGATAACCTTTTTTGCTGATCTTAGTTTCCTTGGGAACGATATTTGTTGATTTTAACTTTGTTGAAACTCCCTGTTTTTTTATAGTGTGAACTATATCTAGACACATATTCATTCGAGAATCGTAATAAAGTAGATGTACCCTGTGACATAATTCGAGCCTAAGTCTCCCTTTTGGGGAGTGGGGAGAAAATCACGTATGACCCGGTGTGCTTTAGAAAGCACGGCCGCAGTTTCACAGCCAAGCAATATTCAGTTACTCTTTTTAGCTTGTTAAGAGTATATTTGGGGAAGGGGGTTTCCAATGCATATTGAAATTCTCCACGGTCTGAATACTTTCGCTATATTTAACCCTTATCAGTGTTTGTTTATGTTTTTTGTGCTATGTTGTGGGTTCCTCATGTCGCGCGAGTTTCCGCCTCTTTACGTAATAGTTCGTATCGTCTGTTTATCTTTTAATGTTATTACTGAAATATATTTAGAATAATTGTTTCAAAATTTTATATCTTTGTATTAATAGTAGATTGTTTTGTTAATGCTTCCAGTATTTGTTGACGTTTTCTTTTTACCGCAGATGTGAGTCAGAACTTTTGTATTATTGGAATTGATTTGCTGGATTGCTTGTGTTGTTTTTCCTTCCTGTTGTGATTAATTTGTCTATTATCAGGCAAATGACAAGTTAAACGGTACGATAATTTGGTGGTTGGGAAACCAATATATATCTTGTTTGAAATATTATTATTATTATCATTATTATTATTATTATTAGAGAAACATTCTCTGAGCAGGAATGCGTATTTATAGACAACATTGAATATTGAAGACTTGAACTTTTTGTAATGTCATTTGTGGTGATTATATTAGACGGTTGTTTTATTTTTTTGCAATGAGTGATAATTTTAATTCGGTTTTCTCAGTATGTATCTAATTATTTGTGGTAACTGCGTAGGTGATTTCAGAATAGTTTAATAGTGTTTTTACACTATTTCATTTGTATTGTTGCTTGTATAAAGTCTCCAACACTGAGCAATCTTCCCTTATAAATATAGCACAAAATTTATATTTATATATATATATATATATATATATATATATATATATATATAATAAATATATATATATATATAAATAAATTTATATATATATATAAATAATATATATATATATATATATATAAATAAATTTATATATATATATAAATAAATTTATATATATATATATATATATATATATATATATATATATATATATATATATATATATATATGTACTGTGGGTGTTAGTGTGGGTGTTAGTGTGGGGGGGTAATGTGTGCGGATGCAGTGTGTGTATGTGAAGTGGGGTGGGTGTGTACGTGTGCAGTGTGTGTCTCTATGCATTGTGTGTGTCTGGGCATTGTGTGTGCATTGTATGTGTGTAATGTGAGTACAGTGATGTGTGCATACAGTATGTGTGCAGTGTATGTGTTTGCATCGTTTGTGTGTGGAGTATCTGTGAGTGTCTGTGTGCACAGTGTGCGTGCGCGCAATGTGTCTATGTGAGTCTGTGTATTGTGTGTGTGTGTATGTGCAATGTGTGTATGCAGTGTGTGTGGGCGTGTGTGTGTGTGTGTGCTTTGCATGTTTATGTATGTATATTCTGTGTTTGTGCTTGTATGTGCTGTGTGTGTGCGTGCTTTGTGCGTGTATGTGCGATCTGTGTATCTGTAATTACACTTATGACTCGACGCAATTTCTAACAGCCACCATTAGCTAATATATGGCACCCTGCTAAAGGAAGCCGGCAGCGGAACGTTCATGACACTGAAACAAGCAGCAACACCAATGGTGTCATCGCTGAAGAGCTATTGGTGTACTGCCACGTCATCTGTATAAGTTCAACGTCTTGAAGGACAATGAAAGCTGATGACTTTCAAATTAACATCTTGTCTGAGCTTCTTATGCAACGGAGAAGGAGAAGGCTCTGTCTTCTAAAGATGTGACACGAATCCGAGATGCAACAATTGATAAATATCCACAAAGCACACAACGGCATTTATATGGATGCTCTAATGTTAACTGACATGGAAGCATGTATTCTCAAATACCTCCATATGTTTATCTCTTCACAGATATGTCTATGAAAATACAAGTCAATACTGTACGTACTTTGAAATACTTTTTGCTTGAAAACTCAATACCGTGCGGATTTTTAAATACTTTTGGTTCATCTGATACAGTTCCCAAAAGTCAACCAAGTTTGAGGTTTCTTGAATGAGATTTTTGTAGCGAAGCAATATAAAAGCGAAAGTTATGAGGATATGCAGGTTAGATAACGGTTAACATACAGATGAACATATTAAGATCGTAGAGATCGAGGCAGCAAAGTAACAGCTCTGGGGAAAAAGCAAACATCTTCCTTACCAATGGAATACAAATAGAACATAGTTAAGGAGTGGTAAACATATAATGAACAACGATAGATAGATAGTTTGCTGTTTCGGATCAGAGAGCTTTAGGCTCGTGAGAAGGTTGGACGTGCGACACCGGTTTTCTTTGTTCCTACCTGCTATCATCAGTTGAGTTGTTGCGTTACCTCCCACAATTACAAAATACAATCCTTTGATTTGTTAAATACTTTTTTAATTTTTTCCATAATAGGAGTATATAGGTCCGCCCATCGTCCGGTTCTCACTCCTCCCTGGTCTTCTAAACAAAAGTAAAGGTTTATCCGTCGTTTCCAGTTTATGACTGGTTTTCCTAGCCCTTCTAAAGTCTAATTCAGCTTTATACTTCTAACGTCTCCTCCTAAGGTCGGTATTTTAAAGACTTAATGACAACCTGTTTTCAAAGTGAAATTTATTTTTTAAGGATACAATCGTGATTAGTAACAGTCGCAAAATTTGAAAATGTATTTAATTATATTATTCTCATCTACTCAATAGAAGTAAATAGGTTCACACTCCTCCCCGAACTCTTGAGAAGAATTAGAAGTTTATCCCCTGTTTCCTGTTTAGGAATGGGTTTCCTATGTCTACTTCAACTCTATACTTCTAATGTCTTCGCCTAAACTCTATTTCTTTCTCAATAGAAGTAGGTAGGTTCACGCTCCTTTCCGTTCTTTTGAACAGGACCAGATGTTTATCCCATGTTTCCTTTTTAGGATTGGGTTTCTGGTCCCTTATAAATTTGTCTCATTCTTTTTCATTTCCCGAAGCCCTTTGCATCTTAGTGACATTATCACGTACCTTTGGGTGAATATATATATATATATATAGTCATTTTGAAATATATATTAACATCTGTCGTCATTTTATACCTATTCTCTTTCTGGTCTTGATCTTTCACAATCCCTCTGTCTATTCATCACAATCTTTTTTGTATCCTCACCCCACATTTGTGCACAGACAGACGGCTGCTCTGATTCTGCATGTAAACAGTGGCCACTGATTGAATTAACACACAAATACGATTTGAATTACTGTTGGGAGTTGCCCGGCGCCAACCTTGGCCTCTACCAGTTCATGTTTTGTCGGCCGAGATGAGCAAAAAAGGACTCTAATCAAGGCGATTGGTCTACAGTTCTTCTGCATTCCTTTTACTCTTCTTCCCATCCAACACGCTCTTTAGTTTAAATATACCCTACTGAATACCTTCTTCATTTACTTCAGCCGCCATCTTATCAACCGCCGAACCACCATGGGAGATGCAATAATATATCATCGTCAACACTTGACTTACGATTAGGCGCCACTTATTTTTTTAACGTTGGGATTTTATTTCCTCCTCTCTCTCTCTCTCTCTCTCTCTCTCTCTCTTTGTCTTTCATTTTTTCATTTTTTCATTCTTGTTTTGGGTTTGTTTTTTCTATATTTGCCTTTCTTCGCCTTTCATTTTTCCCGCTCTTTATTGTCTTTGATTTCAATACTGTTCTTTTTTTATTTTCGTTCATTATTTATTCATATTTCCTTCGTTTTTTACTTCATTTATTTCTTTGTTTTCTTTTTTCTTTTCTTTCTTTTTTCTTTTTAGTTTTCATCTTTCTCCTCCCCTCGATATTTTCCTCCACCTTCTCTTTCCCCTCAATGTTTGCCAATAATTTTCTATCAAATTTTGCCTTTCTATTCCTTACCCTTGTTCGTGTCATGGTTGTCCTTGACATCGAAGAGTCACGAAAAGTAAGTTAATGAATCAAAATCGCCTGTACAAGGTTGAACCCAATTAATGCTTTACAAAGTAACGGTGAGGATGTGGCCATATTTGTCAGAACAAATCGAACTGGACACAATTCACAAGCAGAGAGAGAGAGAGAGAGAGAGACGCACAGAGACGAGTACGCGCATGCGCGTGACACTCAAGTTCAACATAAAAGAACAAGATCATTTTCTCGAGAAAATCAAGCTAAAAACATAGAGTTGTTTACAGCTGTCGCACTTTAGTGTCTTAATGAAAATTCGTTCAAGGAATGAAAAACTGAATTTTATTGTTAAAAAAATATAATTCTGATTATTAACAGTCGCAAAAGCTGACAATGTAATTAATTATTGTATTCTTTTTTTATTCCATTATGCAAGCAATTCTTTTATTCCACTATGCAAAGCATTCTTTTATTCAACTAAGCAAACAATTCTTTTATTCCATCATGCAAGCAATTCTTTTATTCTACTATGCAGGCAATTCTTTTATTTTACCATGCTAGCAATTCTTTTATTCTAGCATTCAAGCAATTCTTTTATTCTAGCATTCAAGCAATTCTTTTATTCTAGCATTCAAGCAATTCTTTTATTCTACTATGCAAGCAATTGTTTTATTACACCATGCAAGCAATTCCTTTATTCCGCTATGCAATCAATTGTTTTAAACTATTATACAAGCAATTATTTTATTCCACTATGCACACAATTCTTTCATTCAATTATGCAAGCACTTAATTTATTATCTTTTATTCTACTAGACAATACATTTACTTATACTCTGCAAGCAATTCCTTTATTCATCTATACTGATTTTTTTTCCTCAGGAGTTAATAGGTTCGCTTATTATCGATTTCACATTCCTCCCCCTTCTTTTGAACAGAATAATGATTTATCCCCCCTTGTTTCCTGTTTAGGATTAGGTTTCCGGTTCCTTCTAAAGTTTATTTCAACTCTTTACTGTTAACGTCTCCACCTGAAGTCCGAAATTTTACAAATTAATTATTTATTTTTTTCTCCTAAATAGGAGTAGATAGGTTTGCTTAACGTCCAGTTTACAATTCTTCCCTGTCTTTTGACCATAAGCAGAGGTTTATTCCTTGTATCCTCTTTAGAATTGGTTTTCCAGTTCCTTCTGAAGTCTACTTCAACTCTATTCTTCTAACATCTCCACCTAAACTTTGCAATTTTATTCATTAATTATTTTTCTCATTTAATAGGAGTGGATAGATTAGCTTATCGTCCGTTTCACATTCCTCTCCAATCTTTTGAACAGTACAGGTTTATTCCTTGATTCCTGTTTAGGATGGAGTTACTAGTTCATTCTAAAATCTTTTTATCTTCTTTCACTCTCCGCAGTACCCCATGCGTCTTAGTGGAATTGTTGCCTTGCTTGGGGTGAATTGATAAAAAAACGCAAGCAATTATTTCATCTTTTTTTATTCCACTATACAAGCGATTCTTTTATTCCTTTCTTTTATTCCATTGTGTAATTAATTTGTGGAAGTAAATTTTTGCTTATTTTCTTTTTTCTACGATGAAAACAATTATTTTATTCTTTAATTTTTCACTATGCAAGCAATTCTTTAATTTCTTGTTAAAAAAAATTCCGATTAAAAGAATTCCGATAATCCTTACTTGATCCATGTAGCTTTCAAGAGATGTTTCTCAGTGACGCCGTCTTAATCCCTTTTTAAAAAAAACTTTTAAATCGTTTGAGTTACGAGCATGTTGCAAAATATTCCCGCTCTGAGTAAGACGATAAACTACATCTAAAAGCAAGGCTGTTGATCCGGAACTTTGAGGGGGGTGAAACCACCTCTTAATTACTGGTGTTCCCAGGTCCACTCTGACCCGGGGTGGTAGCACCTGTTAGGGTCCCAGCTATGGGCAAATAGTTAACCCCAATCTGGGGTCAAGACGCTATGAAAGTGTAAAAATATGTTTTAATACCAGTAATACATTTTTGGAAAAATATTACCAGCAATAAAAATGTCGGCATTAAATAAGCCATTGAGGTTGATATGCCGTAAACCAAACCAAAGCAAAATATTCCAAATAATTGACTGGAACTCTTTTGGGTTATTTTACTGAGATTGTACATGAAGAATGGACCAGGTTCTTTTAACTCATTCTGAACATTTTCCTATATGAATTAACTTTTCCGTTGTCCTTGAAAATAAAGATTTTCTGGAAGTTTCTCATCTTATTCTAAGAATTGGTAAGGAGCGAAACTAATCGCAAAACATTGACTGCACAAAGAAACTTTTCTTAGTCCAGATTCAGTCATTCTTTCAGGCTAGAACAAAATAAATTTCGTAGTCTTACGATAGTTATTGCTGGGCACTTCGATGGGATGTAATTGTTAGTAAACCTGTCCCGCTAGATCAATTATGACTGAATCTACACTTGCGGCTTTGGGCTACATCTAAGCGACACCAAGTAAATTTATTCAATAAATAATGCATTTTTTCATGTCTCCAGAAATACTGTATGTTATTGATAACAAAGTAATATCTTTATAAAATTAAGGTTTGAACAACAGAAAGAAGATAACGGTTAGCCATAGACTTGACCAACTTAAGCTTGTAATGAGCGGGGACTCCTGGGAGTCGATTCTACAGAACAGTGGTTCGCAGGAAGAAGCTGCTCGAGTGGAACTTCTCACCAATGGAATACGGAGGGAATAAGGGTGGTTCGCTAGAATGAGCGTAGCATAGCGAACCCTAGCCATAAAGGTCAGACCTGGCGAAACCAAGGAAGGGAGTTCGTTCGAACATTTTCCATGGAAGTAGCGAAAGAGCAGTGAACCGCTTTCTTCATGTGATTGGAATTTCGAACCGAACTCTTTATTTTGTCCAACGGGGGAGATTATTCTAGTTCCACGTGCCATGCATCTTCTGGATGTCTCAATTATTTCCCTTTTAGCTCAGTTCTCCAAGTGTTGGTTCATTGTGGCCTGGTATCGAACTCATAACTCTTTGGGTCTAGTCACTGCATAAAGACGTTGACCAAAAGAGTTCTGAGTTCAATACCAGGCTACAGCAGTGGTGAACCAAAACTTGGAGAGTCGAGTTAAAGGGAAATAACTGAGACATCCGGAAGAGGCATGGCACGTGGAACTAGAAAAAAATCTAGACCTGTGGACGAAATAAAAGATTAGAATCGAAATTCCAATCACCTGAAGACGGCTGGAGAGTACAACGGCTGAAACGTTGTGAGTATGTCAATGAAGATGCGGACACTATTAGTGCTGTCTATCACATCCTCACATTTTTTAGGTAAATACGCCAATTGGTCTCAATAAAGAAACCTAAAGAATTCACAGTTAATTGAAGATTTTTTGCAGCAGAGTTTCTTTGTGGTGTCGCCTGGTATATTTGTCTTACTCATCAGCAAAAATGACTGCACATGTAAATATTAATATTTAACATAGACAGGTGAGGTGAGGCAAGCCTCTCGCTGTTCTATCGCTATTTCCACGGAAAATGCTTGGACAAACTCCATTCCCTAGTCCCGCCGAGGCAAACCTTCTCAGTAAGAACAAACACGTCACGTCACTTGTATTGCAAATTACCCACATTCCCTTCGTATTCGACTCCAGCAGTTTCTTACCGTGAACCCTGTGGAACCGACTCCCAACAGTATGCTTCCCTGATCACTACAATCTTAACCTTTTCGAGGCTAGGCTTAAAAGGTATCTCACATTCCTATATACACAAATCACATCCCAACGTAACTCTCTACCTCGACTGGCTCCCGGGCCTTGTAAAGAGTGAACCTTAACGTAAATATATAATGAAGATAGCTCAGTGGTAGAAACTCTGACGGACACCAAATCGGTTGGGTTTCGATCCGGGCTTGAGGCATTCGGTTGTCTAGTCGCACTGAAGAGCTGTGATACAGCGAAACAGTACTGTCTGCATATATATATAGAGAGAGATAGTGGATTCCCCGGTCGTATTCAATATATGAGGGTCAAGCAGCTCAGTTCCTAGCAACTGAGAGCCCAGACCCCAGCACACATGATCTGATTATAGGCTTTGTGCAGAACCAACCACACTTTTTGAAGGGCTAATTACGGAGACCTGATGCACTACTTGCCACAAGGTCTCCAAACGATCCTCCAGGTTTTGAATTCAGATTTGTCCTTCTTCTAGACTAGTTGCTAGACACACACACAGATATATATATATATATATATATATATATATATATATATATATATATATATATATATTATAAATTAACTGATTTAAAATAAATAAATATATATATATATATATATATGAGACACGGTTGAGTAGTGGATAGCGGCTCATATATATATATGTTTGAATAAAAAACAGACCACTTTAAGGTTCCATGTAATAAATTATTTCACCACAATGTGTATGGATATATAGAATATTATAAAAGAAGGACCTAATTTTCTGTTAGTAATGTTTTATCCAAATTTCTCCTCTAATATTCTCCAATTGGAGTTCAATACGGAGGTAAATCTTAAATTGATAACTTAATTTAAATTGAATTATATTACCCTTTAATAACCATTATTGATGATAAAACTATTTAAATTGGAATAATCTTTGATAATTGTGTAGGTATCTAAAAAAGTCACGAGTTTAATTTATGAACAAAACTCAAACGAATAGATGTCAACTTAATAATCAACAAGAAAAAGTTAAGGAAAATAAAAAAGATTTCTAGATGTAAAATGAATTATTCTTTCAATGTACTTTCTATTAATTTTTTCCAATCGACCATTTCATAGAAAATACCCAAAGCTCCAACAAACATCAAATTAAATTCTTCGTAGATTTTGTAGACATTTAGATATATATCAAACTTTAACCCCCAAATATACCCTTTAAGGTAATGCGAAATAACAGCGTCCAAGAAATTAAGTGAATCCTTCTCTCATCAGGATTGTTTTATTGTATTTTCTTCCTTTTATGTCGGCTTTCCTCTTCACCACTTACCCATTCATATCTAAAGATAACATAAGTCAAGTGAAGAGTTTGCCTAGCCCACACCAAGTGGGATTAGGGATAAAGGATTGAAATGGTACATCTAACTCACTCATGTCCTCTCTCCCCCCTCACTTCTTCACTTCGTCTTCTCTCCCCCCACACTTCCTCACTTCGTTAATTTACGTATGCTTAATACGGCCCGTCAAAAATGTGTAAATTTCTTTTCATTTTTCATTTCCACATTTGGAAGTAAAGTCTGATGACCCAGAGCCTTTTAAAAGGGCTGTGGTGAAATAATTTATTACATGGAACCTTAAAGTGGTCTGTTTTTTATTCAAACATATTTGCTCTGAATTTACATTGAGCTCTCCGGATATCATTCTCCTTGGGTCTACCCAGACAGATTACCTAGTTTTGCATAAAGTATATATATATATATATATATATATATATATATATATATATATATATATATATATAAAAGATAAATTTTGACTTTTTTCCTGCGATTTTATTACCGGCAACAAGAATGCTTAGTGTAATATGAGATCATGGTCAGTGACAGACTGGGTCTAAACATATTGGTTGCTAGGAGACAAAGGGGCCCACCCATAATTGTTCTGTGAGTGATATCCTTTTAAATCAAGGACTGTAAATTTATCTTTAAATTGAAACATTCTTCCAGAAAACGTGCATTTCCAATAATGTCCGACTCGGGTTGACTCTCTGTCTCCACCCATTTACACATCTTATTTAATACTTTTTCCTTCCTTTATAGACTGAGTGATGATTTGTTTGTTTGTTTATTGTCTAATGCATTTTTCTTCTGTATTATCCTTAATTTTTCATTTTTTCATTAAGTTAGAATTTAAGGACTCTTCAGAACTTAACACCCCGCTCCCGTCTTCGTTCTTCGAGTCCGCGACCTCCGTATCGGCCGAAACAAGATTACTGCTTGATATCCATTAACATTGCCGACCATTTCAAATCATGATTTGTAACTTTATCCCTAGATTCAAAAACTCTTACTTTAAACGTGAAATTTCCTTCGCTGTGCCTGACTTCGAGAGGCCCCATATTCCATATCCTTCCACACTTTCCCTGCTTCCTTCTTTACCCTGCACATCTCATTTGTGTCCTGTGCTCTTTCTTATTATTCAGTTTTCTTACTAAAATAATTGTCTGTGTTTGTTTCCTTACTGCATTTTTATTTGATACAGGAGGCCCAATTAATTCAGTGAGAAGGGGGGGCATTTGTAATCGGGAAAGCTGAGACCTTACCCACTATAGCAATATCAGCGTCATCCTATATATTGTTAGATGAAAAACATCTTATCCGTCCCAAAAATGGTTTCAGTCATTTATTTTCCTGGTGTTTATCACCTAAGTGAAGTTGACTTCACAAGTGCCTTGCCAAGCGACCCTGAAAAAGCAGGTCGCTGAAAGACAATAAATGACTTTTTTTAGACAAAGATGACTAGGCAAAGAACAATGTTCGCTATGAGAAAGTGGTCACTACCCACGAAAAAGAGAGATGAAGACGAGCCACGGAAAGTGACGAGAAGCTCGCCTCGCAGCAACACGAAAGGGAAGACTCTCATTAGACTGTTTACCCCACCCCCTCACCCACGCCTCATCTCTGCCTCCCTCGTCTATAGAAGTAGGTTACAAGGCGAGAATAAAATCTACTTACTGACACAAAAGTCTCATGATTTTAATTCGTGGGTGAGGATTTGGCCAAAGAGTTATTTTTGAGCCACAATCGGGAGAAGATGTACGCTGAGAACTAAGCCTGGTGTCTGATCCAAGGTTACATCACGCGACACAAATTTCCACGATAGAAATATTTTTTTTTACAGGTTAGAGTTTCTAGAGTTTGAGCTAAACCGGTTTTAAATTCAGAATTACACTTGTCAACACGATTTTTGGTGCCAAGAAACAAAAAACGTTTTATATTTTTTTTTAATGGCGATGATTCCGAAAATGACTTTTTCATGGTTAGCTACCATTTTTGTTATACTAAAATTGCTCATTTTTGGAAAAAATATCAGTTTGCCATCTTGGCTGATCGCAAAATTTAGTTAATAAAGGTTGTAGAAAACCCATCAATTTTCAAGTAGGCCGAGAAATTTGTGTCAGCCACATGAAATAAACGATTTTTTATAAGAAAAAAGTGTTTTTGAATCAAAAGGTTTAAAATAGAAGTACTGATTTTTTGAATTTGTCGCCAAAATTCAAATTAACTGATAAACTTTATCAGTAATTCACTTTAGTAAACCTGATAATTAAGATGACATAAAAATGAAGCCCTAAAATCTTTTGTTTGATATTGTTGAAACTTGACTAATGCATGGAATAATAATGCAACACAAAATGTACTTAGGACAAAATGTATTGAAACAAGAAAGTGTACACAATATTTACATATAGTCTTTTGTATATTCCTGTTAAGACCGTTCCTGGAGAATGTGTTGACTGAGTCGCAGTCGGGCAGAATCTCTGATTGAATCTCTTGATTCCTCCCTCTCTTCCCGTTACCAACCATATTTATATGGTCGGTACTCCACTATGCAAATTAGGTGGATCCTACCACAGATATTCATAAATTTATACCATCACTTTTATCCCTTCACTATGGAAGGAAACCAAACACATTGACAGCATTTTGTTTTCACAGTTGGAAAGAGACTGCAACTAAAGACATCCCAATTGAATGCACCTATTCCATTATACATGACATTGCTGGAATATCAAAAGGGACTTAAATAATATTGAACATGACAGACAATCAAGAAAGAAAAAAGTTTTACTATAGTTCTTATGTACACGAAGGTTTTATTTCTGATGTTAGTTTATTAAATCATTTGATAAAAATACTTGTTGCTCTGGTATCTTCAATGGTGTTATTTTTAAAATCTTACGGTCTGATTGTTATTGCAAAAATAGTATTTCTCAATAAGGAGACGAATATTTCTTTGGTATAAATACGAACTGAGAGATTTCTACGATTCTATTGTGAGAAATATTGCCATCGGTCAAAATCATATATACAGAAAACAAATGATTTTTTTTCCAAAATGAGGCATTTCTGTACATCAAAAACAGTAGCTAACCAAGAAAAAGTAAGGTCATTTTCAGATTAAGCACCCTCAAATTAGCTAAATCAGATGTTTGGTATCTCAACATTATTTCGAAAATATTTTTTGTTGACAGTGTTATTTTATTTTATTATATTTGTTGTCAATCAAAACAAAAGAACTCAGTCTTCCCTGATGTTTAACTTCTCTCCTTCTAGGTGGAAGGTGGAGTAAAGATACATAACTTTTCAACGGTATCGATGTGGAGACGAACGCGATGGCCTCTGCTGGAATTAGAACTGGACGCCAGTTCCAATTTCCGTGTCGGTAACAGCTGCGCTATGCGCCCATCCGACTGAAAGACAAGCTAGCAATTCAAGACAAGATTGATTACTAATTAAGCAAGAATTTAAAAAATACTTTCATCTTATAAGTATAATTTAAAAAAATCACTACCTATATCCGACAGTGTAAATCATTTATTTGCTTTTCTCATCAATAACTTATAGTATGACAAATGTAAAATCTGCTAACATATTCAAAATGGTTACTCGCAAATGTGTGCACGCAGACACAAGAGTATATTAAAGAAAATCTCGAGTGAGCCCAACTAGTAGACTCAGTTAAATTTAGACTGATTTCTGTACTAACTGACCTTTTTGTAACATAGCAACCAAAAAGTAACAGATGGAGTATTGTTGAGCCAGTCAGGAAAATGTCATCTGGTACTAATCTATGAAAAGTCAGTTTAAAAACAAAATAAAAAAAAAACACTTCAAGTAGTTTATATGCTCCATAGCTTCTAGAAAAAGCGGAAAGAAAGCTTACATAGTATATGAGCGTACATATTCATACACTTACGTTTAAACCCGCATATACATCCACATCCGAGGTAGATAGTATGCCAAAAAATGTAGAAATAGCAACAAAGAGAATAGATAACGTTGGAAAGAAGGAAATTCAAGGAAAAGTATAAAGGAGATATAGATAAATATGATGGAATTGATATATATATATATATATATATATATATATATATATATATATATATATATATATATATAATATAGATAGATAGATAGATAGATAGATAGATAGATAGATAGATAGATAGATAGATATGGACATTTTTAGACAGATCGAAAGATAAAACTGAAATAGATATGATCGAATTGAGATAGATCGATAGATAGGAACGTCTTTAGATAGATAGATAGATAGATAGATAGATAGAAGCACTCAAGCCAGCTGGTAAGAGAATGATTTCTATCTATCTCTCTATCTCTCTCTCTATATATATATATATAGAGAGAGATAAATAGAGAGATAAACAGATAGATACAAACATATACATATAATAAACTAATAGATATGAAGAGATTTAGATAGATAGATAGATAGATATGAAACCATTTACTTGTACATAAGCAAGAACTCATTTTAGGTTCAAATTTCGCTTCATAAAACATAAAGTATATCCTCTGTGTCCAAATTATTTTCTTTTGCTCTGGAATTTTCACTCAGACACTCTGCTCGATTGTCCTTGGAATGGCTCTATGAACTCGTATACGGAATTTGTCTCAAAAACCGTACATTCCAGAAAGGAACAACTGAATCAATTCAATTTGCAGATATCGATCGAATAGCGATAACGCCGTACGTGAGTGAGATTTGGATCGTTCTTCTTGGTCTAGCTTCTAACAAGTCCATTACACTTGGCATACAATAAATTCGGCTGAAGGCCACCCACAGGGCGAATTCATTTCTACGTTGATAATAAATACGCCAGCTTTCTTATTAGCGATAATCCATTAATATCTATTCCAAAGATGGTTACTTTGCTGCCTGTGTTTAATGAAGGCCAAGTTTTCAGCTTGAGTCTTTAGTCGGTGAGTCAAAAGAAAGTTATTGTTTTCAGATGGGCTTCGCTTTTAAAGAATTTCTCTAAGGTTTGCCAGTGCTTTACGCATGGAAATAAATAAAGGCAACTTGATTACAAAAACCGTAAAAACTTTTGTATTTTTTTGAAAAATAAAAGATTTCATTTCGTAAAGACAGCTGAATCATTTTCTTTTTGATGCGTCGTGATGACAAAAATTAGATAAATATTTCTAAAATAATACATGATTGATAAAAATATTCGAAGTAATTATATAAAATGGAAAATACGAAAATCTGTTGAAGATTGAATTTTTACATTTTTTTTTTGTTTTGCAGATGTTATCTAGTTACCAGCATTGATTTGCTAAAAAAAATCAGTATGCATTGATGAAACAATGCTTAAACTTAATAAAAACAAGGTTTTACCGTCAAAATATTTATGTTATTATTAAGAGGGAAGACCAGAGGATTTTTTGGTTATTGAATTATATTTTTTCATCCATTTTAGAAGGTTTGAAATTTTAGTTAAAGATTTTTTGGGGCGCCAGCCCAATGACAAGGTTAGTATAAGGCATTTAGTGTTTTTCTTTCTTTTTTTTTTTTTTTTTTTTTTTGCAGTGAAAAACATTGATTTGAAAATTCTTGCAAAAATCATATAATTGTCAGATTTTAATTAAATTTCAGGATTTAGTCACAAATGAATAAAATTCTTTTAGAAATGTTTCTTTTTAGAAAACCTTTTACCCCCACCCCACCCTGAGATATTAATTTTTGTGTCGTTTAATGTGTATATCTGTTAAAAGCCTAACTCCTTGCAGATTGGAAAACCATCAATTCTTTTTATAAAATAAGGACACGATTTACCGTAAATCTGCTCTGAATCGTAAAATAAAATATGAAATTAAAACTAAGACGATTTTAATTTTTAAATGTTTTTAGAAATACAATAGAACCTCGGTTCACGAATTTAATTCGTTCCTGAAGCCTGTTCGTAACCCGAAATGTTCGGAAACCGAAACTCTTTTTCCAATAGGAACCGATGTAAAATGGATTAATCCGTTCAAGGTCCCAAGATGATTGTGTATTTAAACGTTCTCAACAGTAGTTTGTGCATAGGTTCATACACAAAACTAATAGAAATCATTAAATCTAAGAAAAAGAAATAAACCCAATACTAAATCGATGAAATATAGACGAACATTTTAATTTTACCGTAAGTAGGAGAGTTGATGACTTAGGTGGAAGGAGAAGGAAAGAGATGTTATTGTTAGAAAAGGGGATCGCCTCTTTATTTATATGAATAGTATAGATCGTTCATTTTGCCATATTAAACTGAGTAGGAAGAAACAATATCATCAACAATTGTTTTTCTCTTAACTTTTCTTTTTACATTACTAGTATCACTGTTAGCTTTCTTTGGAGCCATGACTAAGGATTAATAATGCACAGTACAATAAAACTGGAAAAGAAAAGCACAGCACAACACACGAATGTATGCAACATGGCGGTCGACTTCGGAATGATTCCATTCGAGTGAACACAGTTCGGTCGATTCGGCAATGTTGTTCAAGAACCAAAAGTTTGTTCGATAACCGAGTCATTTTCATCTCGAATTTTCTGTTCGAAAACCGATTTGTTCGACATTTGAGAACCTAGGTTTCTCTGTAACATATTATAGTTACAATTATCTTAAGAAAAAATTCGATGAATAACGAATTTTTACAAGAATTGTTTTCATTCTTTTAAATTTTTAATTAGAATAATTTATAATATTTTAAACCTTATAAATTTTTCCACTTGAAACTTTGTAACTTATATATATAAGGATTCATCAAAGAAGGTGGCCTGATGATTACATCTAGCATGAAACAGTCTGTCGCCTCTGAGGGTTGACTTCAATGTCCACTTTTATATTTACATATGCTCTATCTCTGATATTGAGCACTTTATACCATAAATATAGTACACCTTAGGACTATATTGCTTCATATATATATATATATATATATATAGTTTTACATAGTGTGCAGATATATTTCTCCTATTACGAATAGTTGAGTTCTCTTTGAATTAATCATTCTGAGAATTCTAATAACCTCCTCGACCTACTCAGGGATATTTTTTGCTATCTACACACTATCTGTATCCAAAAATGCCAAAGTGCTAACGTTGGTTGAAATAGCTATTCTCATCGGGTAATTTTGGATTTCTCTATTACGTAACGTATATGTTCTGTTATAATAAGTACATTGAGCTGTTTTTGCGGATCAGTTTTAATATTTAATATTATTAGGATTCTCTTGGGTTATATATCAACGTATTATTACATATATATATGTATATATATATATATATATAATAAAAGGCTTAAACATATATATATATATATATATATATAATAAAAGGCTTAAACATATATATATATATATATATATATATATATATATATATATATATATATATATAATAAAAAAAGGCTTAAACACTAATATTCCATGGTCCTCTTATATATATATATATATTTTTTTTTTATACTGAGCCTTTCTAGTTCTATAATAAGTTTCTTCATGTTAAGATGAAATTCATCAAGGAACGTGTCGTAGTTTGTACTAACCCAACTACTTTCGATGTTTTCCAAAAACATCTTCAGAGCTAAACTACAAAGACATACGTGCTATTGAAAACTGTGATAAAAGCTGCATTCTGCTATGATGGTGATTTAAAACAAAAAAAAAAAAAAAAAAACGCGTGAATGCGCTGTGTTATAATTATTTAAAAATTCTAAATTTATCCGTGGTAGTTATAGAATTTTTTTTGGCAAAATAAGATACGCTGCCTCAATATATATATATATATATATATATATATATATATATATATATATATATATATATATATATTGAATTCATTGTTAAGTCAACTGCTATGAAATTTGGCTCTCTGTTTCGTATGAGACAATTTTCTTCTCCAGAATCTATCTTACATATCTATAGCTATACAGCATTCGTTTATATTCCTGCCACATATGGTCCAGTGCTCCTATTATTTACCTTGAGCTATTTGATAAAATCCAAAGAAGAATCACCAATATAATCTGTCCTTCTTATCGGCTTCAGTCACTTTTCCACCGCCGTTAGGTAGCTTCTCGGTGCCTTTTCTAGAAATACTTTCATTGTAATTGTTTGGGTGATACCTTCACTAGACTACCTAGACATTTCTTTGAATTGGTCAGATGTAGCCGTGAGTTCTATGCTAACAGTTTTTTTTTTCGATTGCGGAACTCCTTTGCGGTTCCATACTTTTCAGCCATCTTCATCTTCAAAGATTCAAATGCAATGCCAATCGCTATCTACTGTCCTCCTGATTAATCTTTTCTCTTGTCGCTCATTATTAATGTTTCTGTTTCTAATTCTTCCACGCCTTGTTTACAATTTAGTTATATATTTTTCTTAGATTGTAGTTGAACTGCGATGCACCATATATGGGTTATCTTTCGATTTGTAAGTTTAATGTAAATTTAATATAATTTTGTATTAATCTGCTGGTAGTATTCGTAACATCTTGTATGGTTGTATTGGAATTTGGTTAGTGTTTTTGACATTTTACATTGATTGGTTATTGTTATTAACATCATATATTAAAAAAATTTTAGTCAACAGTTGCATATTAATTTACCAAATAATTTTATACGTTTAAATTATTTACTGGTTTCTTAAAGTGCACAAACTGTATAACCCCGCTTTTTTGCTTTTTTTCGGAGAAAAAGGTTGTATTTTGCTTTTTAATCTAAATAAATGGTTCACTCGCCAATAATTTACAATCGCCTGATGAGATGCATTTGATACGCATCGAAACACGACTTCAACTGTGTAGCAATTTTGGCATGCGTAATATCTTAAAATAATATATATATATATATATATATATATATATATATATATATATATGTGTGTGTGTGTGTGTGTGTGTGTGTGTGTGTGCGCGCGAATACTTGGATTTGGATTGGGCAAATATAAGTTGCTCACAGTTATTGGATGCAAGGAGCGTGTAATTCCATTCTGTAAAAAATACTTGATAATGAAACTACAGCATAATTATTCTTGGCGGTTTTATGACCCAAGTTTCGACAATGGTTAATGGAGATTTTGTTTTGAAAGAAAATTCTCTTTTTGCTGACACAAGACCATTGGTCAAGCACATGGAAATTTTTTTTTGTTTCCAAATTGTCTTATATATTCTTATTACCATAAACCTGCCGCTATAATCATGCCCACGGTTACAGGAGCGCTTTCCCTGCTGGAAAAGTGACACAGGTCCATTCCTGTCCAGAAGCAAAATCTTATCTTTTGGAGGATTTCTCGATCTAGACCAGTTGTTATTAATTTACCTGTTTAAGAAAAGAGAAAATGAAAATTAGGAATAACGACTCAAACATGTGTCCCCACTAAAAATAATAAGAATTAATTACTATAGTAATAAGAATTAATATAGGATTAAAAAAACAACACATACACACACAGAGACGCACACACAGACACACACAGAGACGCACACACAGACACACACAGAGACACACACAAAGAAACACACACAGACATATGGGTGGATGATAGTTGTCCTCTCGTATTCAAGGATGCTTGTCTGCTAGGGAGGCTAACAAATTGGTTTCGATCTTTTCAAGTCCACGGATTAATCTCTTGGTGGCCATGAAAAACGGATTAAGAAAAATACCAAAATTTTCTTTCAAATACTTTTTTATTTTCCCAAGTAAAGTCTTGTCTGAGAATTTAACCCCCTGAAGATGGTCTCAGATGAGATTGAAATTACTTGGGAAAATAAAGAAGTATTTGAATGAAAATTTTGGTAGTTTTCTGATTCAATTTTCCAATGCTACCAAGAAATTAATCCGTTGGATTCACAGGATCGAAACCAAAATAAACAGACTTAATATGTCTAAATTACTTAACCATATCTGTTTGAATATATATATATATATATATATATATATATATATATATATATATATATATATATATATATATAGAGAGAGAGAGAGAGAGAGAGAGAGATAGATTAGTAAAAGCTATAAAAACAATTAAATTATATTTAATATTCTCAGCGTTTCATCTTCTTCATGCGCATGTGTAAACATCACATAAATTCCTAAAGGATTGAACGCATCACACGAAAACTTTTTCCACTTTGTCATAGATTTTCTTTTCTAAAACTGTTCTTGATATATTAAAATTTCTATATCGTTTTTCCATATATGGTAAAACCAATATTCTATATAATATGTTCTATGAATGTGGCTCAGTAGATTCTTTTTTTTTTCAGGACCTTTCAAAATGTTGTGATGTCTATGCCCAATGTTTGTCTAATGATTCTGGTCGATTTTCCTTCTTTCTCATCTTCAAAATGGCTTGCTTTGCTCCCCTAAACAGCTCTCCGTCTTCATGTTGGTTTATCGTTTTTATGCAGTTTTTGCAGATGAAATCGAAAGCTAAATCCAAGAGTAGTTATTCAGCGCTATTTAATGTTTAAACGATAAATCTAAAAGGCAACACCTGGGCAACAAGAAACATCTGTCAGTCATGTGTAGTTCTGCTCACTTCAAAAAGAGAAGAATAGGTTGGGTTCAAACAAGGTGGTATGTCCCAAGGTGTAACACTAAATAAAAGATGAAAATCTGAACTCTTGTCTTATATTAATCTTTTTTTCGGAGAACAAAAATAAAGAAATTGGCCTTGGCGTTCCAACACTTTTAGAGAGGACTATATATATATATATATATATATATATATATATATATATATATGTGTGTGTGTGTGTGTGTGTGTGTGTGTGTGTGTAGATATATCCATGCGATATCATATTTATTGTTTAATATAAATATCCATCTATACATCTATGTATGCATATACCCATCTTTAAATTTATCCGTTGTATTTATGGAATGTTTTTACGAAAAAAGCGTTGCAATATAAGGGACCTGATTTGACCGATAACAAGTATAAATGTAAAATGGTATTAGTATATAAATGTTATATGCACTTTAAAATTATGTTACTATGTTCGTAATAAATTTTGATTATTTTAGTTATTTTAATTATTTTAAAATTAACTGTTGTGCATACGATATTTATAAACAAGTATTCCCAATGCAAGGGGGGTAACCAAAGACGGTAAATGCAACATGATGTAAAGTGTTAGTAAACACGAATTTTAAAACAATGTTACTACACTAGTAATAAATTTTGTTGAGTGTGGGTTGATTGATTTTGATATAGAGGACCTCAAGAATTTGAAGTTTCTGTCTATTGTTTTTGTTGTGTACATATTGGTGTTGTCAACAAAGATTTTCCTGTATTTTGAAGTTAGATAGAAATGTGTTCTAGATGTTCGCGTGTGTTTTGAAAAATCTCTATGACATCGCAATGGAAATTCTATCGCAGCTACAATCGCATTTTGGTCTCTGGAATTTACCGCTGAAGATGATCTTAGAAAATTTGAAAGTACTTGGCTAAAGAACTTCTACATCTTCCTTGATAGATTTCATCTCAACATCAAGAAACTGATTCGACAACTGGAAAGGATTAGTATAAAAATAAGTAGACACAATATGTCTATATTATTCAATCAAACAATTTTGAATGAATATATGCTACTTAAATATAAATATATATATGTGTGTGTTTATTGCAGTATCATATTCATTATTTTATATATATATATATATATAACATACACACACACACATATAAATATCAATACATGTATGTTTGTATGTATTACGATATCATATTCCTTATTCAATATATATATATATATATATATATATATATATATATATATATATATATATATATAATATATAATTGGTGTATACGGAATGAATTCCAATAACCAACAATTACTATTCTTAAAAGAGTGGTCAATATAGAGTAGAGCAGATATAATTATTTATTTAAAAAATTATAACATAAATATGTTATAAAATCACTACAAAATTAGCCATTTTGTTTCAGGTGTTGAATGTGTTGAAACAAAATGGCAATTTTTGTCGCATTTTATAACATATTTATGTTATAATTATTTAAATAAATAATTATTATATTATCAATACATCTATGTTTGTGTTTCTTACGATATCATATTCATTATTGAAATTATATATATTATATACAAGGAGGCTCGGTGGAACAATGGAGAAGAAAGAGGATTAAGATTCTGTTCTATAGCCTTTGATGGCAACTGTTCTAGAAGGACAACTCTGAATTCAAAATTTGGTGACCTTGTGTCACGTAGTGCACCGGGTCTCTGTGTTTAGCACTTCAAAACGTGTAGTTGGTTCTGCACAAAGCCTTCACCACTATAATCAAGTCATATGTGCTGGGGTTTGGGCTGACGGTTCCTGGGAACTGATCTGCCTGACCTTCATACGTCGAATACGACGGGTGTGTCCACCATATATATATATATATATATATATATATATATGTGTGTGTGTGTGTGTGTGTGTGTGTGTGTGTGTTTGTGTGACTATATGGAGATATCGTATTCGTTATTAAATATATAAATATATATATAATTGCACACGTGTCTGTGTATGTTTCTTTACTGCGATGTGATATTAATTATTCAATAGACTAATTTCCATTTACTTTGTTACTATCAATAATTCCACTATTAAAATCGGATAAAATCCTTCCGGCGGCTTTTGGAATATTAAGTCACACTGTATAATGATCGAGATCTTTTCATGACCGAGAATTAATGTGTCTACCAAACTGAATATCGAATTTCTGCTTAATCTGTTTACTTCCCGCTAACATAGGCTGGGAAAGGCATGAACCCACTTCTTACTGAACACTTTTCTCTAGTCTCCAAATGCAGATCCGCGCTTCACACAATATCGCTAGCAGCTTTCAAACAAGTAGACAATCCAGCTGCATATAGAATGTGCAGGCCTGGGAGAAAAATGCATGACCGGTAGATATATAAACATCCACCTGAGAGAGGGAAATGGAGAGTCTCTCGAACCCTAGTGAGATTTAGAATCCACGTTCGGAGGAAAACCCACGGTCACAAACCCACTGGCCGGAAGTATTTGATCGCGTCTTGTGATCTCATTAAAATGTACAAAATAACGTTTCATTTCTAAAAAAAAATCTTGCTAAATATGTCTCGTCACTTGTATGCCATGTTCACCGATACAGAAAATAATGGGTGAGTGAGAACATTAGAAAAAGCTCTTCCATAACTATCTGTTTTGATAGTAATAACAAAATGCTTTCAAATCTTTTCATATCGTTAGCAGGTTACAGACTAATTCTGTGAATTATTGCAGTTTGAATATCAGCAGTGGACCAAGACGAACGAAACTCGTACTGTTTGTCGCACAAGAAGTTGAGATGATCAACAACCTTCTTGTTGATTATAGCTTCAATGCGACTGTTTCTATACTGTGAATGAATGAGCGCTTATTCGTATTCTTGAAAACAAATCATACGATTGATTGACACTTTCCGCAGACTTGGGAAGGGTTTATCCTTCAAGCAGTGTTCAAATAATTTCTCCAAGATCTAGGATAATTCTGGATTAATATTCTTCAGGACATCTACTGGTATTTTGTCTGGACCGGTGGCCTTCTTAGGGTCAAGACTTTCGATAAATCCTGAGACTTCCCAGGCTGTAATAAAAATATTGCTGAGATTGTGCTTAGTAAGACGGGAAGGAAGACTGGAAGGGGATGTCCTTTATCAGCTAACGTAAATCGAAGTGAATGGCTTCGCCTTACCTGACGAGGATGACATGACCCCCGGACCATTTATAATAATAAACACTGGCACTTGTATTCAGAATTTAGTTAGAAATCTCCCAAGACTATCGGGATAAAATTAACTTGCTTTTAACATTGGCCTTGATTACTTAAACATAGCTAGACACTCCATTTACTAAAACTCTTGCAATAATTGTGAGCAATTCTGAATGCAGCCAGAGGTCCGTTATAAATAGTATGGTAAAGATTACAGTGAGTTATGGCTGCAACACCGTTGTGGGGGGAAAAGGTTGACTGTTCGGTTTCTACTGGAATTTATTCTGAGGTATAAAACACTCCATACCATTAAGAGTCCATACTGATAAAAGAGCATAGTTTTGGAGGCAGTAACGAAGGCTGAAAGAGGAGCTTCCTCCATGTAAGATCTGAAGCAGTCCCAGTCTGCTTTTGTCTACCGAAAAATCGTTCTATTGAACGGTCTATCTGGGGAATTTTTGGTTTGGCATCAACTTTGACACTGACTTGTGAATGGTTAGAAGTACCCAGCAGAGGCAAAAGTTCAACGAGGCATTTTTCAGGGCGGCATGTGAGGAAGAGATCAAGGAGGTTTGCTTGATGTCTCACCACATCAGGAAAGCGGAGAGATTCTTCAATGACCCGCGTTAGTTTGTAGCCGATGGATAAATCCCTGCGGTTTTTGCCTTCTTCATCAATTTTGGTCGAGTGGACTAACAACTCTTTATGGTGAAAATTAAAGTCCCGACAATATATATATATATATATATATATATATATATATATATATATAATTTAAAAATTAGGTTTCATCGCTACACAAAAATTACCATGTTTCAAAAACAGAAACTAAACTTTAAATGTCATTATAGAATTCAAATCTCTGATTTTATTTCAAGCGATTTCTGGAAATTGCTTGAAAATGAATCAGAGATAAATATTTTAAATTTAATTCTGTAATTAAATTTAAAGTTTAGTTTCTGTTTTTGAAACATGGTAATTCCTGTGTAGCGATGGAACCATATTTTGAAATTAGTAAATTTATGATGAATTTTATTGAGCACTGTTTTTTTTTTAAAATATAATTAATAAGATCACCGGATTATAAATCTTACTCTTCTTTTTCTCATTATTTTAATATATATATATATATATATATATATATATATATATATATATATATATATATATATATATATATATATATGTAGTGCAACTGGCTGTATTTGCAACTGAAGTAAAATACCATTAAGAATTAAATTAATACCACAAAAATGTCTCTCGCACAGTACAATACAACACAAGAACAAGAAAGTCTTATGAATTTTCGTTATGACGAAAATTATTCCAATTCTTTTGAAAATGGTTAAAAAATGGTTGAGCCAAAATTGCTCAGCGCGACAAACACTGTCGACCAATTCCTCGCTCCCTTAGTCTTGAGAAATGAAGATACGAGTAAATCGGAACAAATCTTGCAAAATATTCCTTGTCCGTCATATTTTTAACACAACATACACACACACACATGCCCAAAAATATAAAATAAAATATAGCTGAAAAAGACAAAGTAAATGAAGACAAAAGAAAATCTCTCCTTTTTAATCCTGATTTTAGTTCCCTGGGGAACTTTCAAGAGGTAAATGCAAGAATTTTATTTTGCTACATAGATTTATTTTATGAATACAAAATAAAATCCTTATATTTACCTCGATAAAGTCCCGCAGGGGAAAACGCATCGGTAAAGAAGTTGTCTTTATTCACACACAGGGACAGACACGCACACACACACACAGACGCACACACACTCACATATATATATGCACACATACATATATATACACACACACACGCATACATATGCACACACACAGACATATATATATACATGCGCATACATATGCACACACATATACTTATATATATATATTTTGTGTATTTAGGCAGTAATACTTCATTTATGCATGTTTCATTAAAAATGACAGACAAGGTACTACGGTTAAGCTTTTTATTTAATTTTTCTGTGTTCAAAAATGTTTTCTTTCTTGGACACAGAGTGTGTAGAAACTGTCCAAATACTTATAGCCATTATCAAGAATGGTTTTATTTTTGCTTTTTAATTGGGTGCATGGGTCGTGTATATGTTTTTAGAGTTATTAGGATGTTTTATTTTCCGAACACAGTCAGCACATTGTGGCCGTATTCGTAGTTAATATTATTAATTTTTGGCTTTTTCCTTTTTATTAAGACTTCCATTATTTTTCATCTTTTTTCTTTACATGTAGATGAAGTTATTATATTTGTATTTTCTGCTAGTATGTTTCGGATGGAGTCTGGTAAGTTTGTGTTTGTGTTTAAATGGGTTCTAATAGAGTTGTGGTTAGATAAGTGTAACCAATAGGCGTCTGGATAGGCATGTAGTCGTGTGACCGATGTAATTATTTATGAATTTCGATTTGATCAGGAACACAGATCCTTATGGGTCATTTGAACTCATAAATAATTTTCGTTCCTTGTAATTTTGATTTTACTGGTTTGTTGTTATTTTTGAGGATAACGTTAGCTGTCTTAAATTTTTTGTAGTTGATAATTAATTTCATTTTTTTATTCGGCTCGTTCGGGTTCGTGTATTTCTTTATAATATTTCTAAGTGAAGATTCATCTTGTTTGTAGTTAATGTGCATTTGCTTTTTGTGAAAAATATTTATGTAATTTTTGACTGCATGTTCACTATCGTTGTTATTTATTTTGGGGAGAAATAGTCTAATTTGGTGATCTATAACGTGGTTAGGGAAGCCATTGTTGGTGTGTTTTACATTATTGAGTTCTTTAAGGAAGAGTAGTCGAGAGGATGAATTCTGGTGTACTCTTTTTAGAAAGTTTTTTATTACTGCTATTTTGTATCCGAGTGGGCATTCACTTTTAAAGTTAAGGTGGCAAGAGTTTTTGCGAGTAGGCTTTTTATATAATGAGGTGGTAAAAGTGTTGTTACTATATTCTACCAGAACATCTAAGAATGGGAGTTTCTTTTTTTTTTGACTAAGTTCGTAGGTAAAGTTAAGGACAAAGTTTGTTTTTTTTAGATATAGTCTTAAGAGTATCTAATTCTTTAGTGCTACTTGTTAAAATAATAATATCGTCTACGTAGCGGATATATATTTTATGTTTACAGACCTGTTTAAATATATTTTCTACATGGGAAATGTAATAATTAGAAAAGAGATATCGAAGAAGCCAGTTCGAATTCCAGTCGGATTCGTTACATTCATTTAAGAATGTTATAATTCCATCTTCTCCTCTCGGCTATGGGTTAAATAGTATCTGGAAAATTATTGTTATTCTAAAAAAAATAGTCAATGCAATATTGACTTAGTAAAATAATGGATATTTCTTACAATTCAAAATATGTTTCTTCATTAAATAACACACAAAGGGGTGATAAACCGTAAAAAAGGAATTGATTTATTTTCCAACCGAGAGCTCCTTTCCCAGAATTGCAAGGTAGCAAGCCTTTCGCTATTCTGTCTCAAATGTTCCGACGTGCTCTATTCTTTAGAGCCACTCGTTCAGAACTTTACAGCCAAGATCAAATCACCCACGACCGTCTGTATTCCTTTGCCAATCAGGGTGTTCTATTTGGAAAATCTCTTTTGAACTACTGTATCATTGTAGAACAGTCTTCAACGAGAATGCTTTCAAGAAAGCTACAAACTTAACCTCTTCCAGTTCAGAGTCAGTTTTCTATCCACCATATCTTCGTAATTTTCATTTCTTACTTCCTCCTCTTGCCACACACTTAACTCAGTAATCCTCTAGCTTAAGTGGCTCTTAGGCCTTGTATCGATTGAAATTTATTTTCAGAAAAGATGAGAACAACACTTCTTCTTTTCCAATGTAATCGTTCTTTATTTTGTTTTATGCGTTTACTATCAAAACAGTTTATCCGCTAATTTTATATTAAAGCCTGTCGGCCGATAATAAATTCTAGAACTTCTAGTTCTCTTAGTATCGTTTTGCTGTACGGGGGTAAATATTTACTTTGCCATCTTTTTTTCTATTTTCTTATCTTCTATTTTTGCTTTCTTTCTTTACTCTCAATACATATTTTTTCTTTCTTTCTTGCTTTCTTTCTTTTTAACTTTCTTTTTTTTTTTAGTTCTATCTCCCGTTTTTCTTAATATCGTTTACTCTCAATACATAATTCATTCTTTCTTCCTTCCTTCCTTCCTTTCTTTCTTCCTTTCTTTCTTTCTTACTTTCTTTCTTTAGTTCTTTGCCCCGTTCTCCTTCGTAATCATTACTCTCACTACATATTTCTTTTTTCTTTGTTTCTTTCTTTCTTTCTTTCTTTCTTTCTTTCTTTCTTTCTTTCTTTCTTTCTTTCTTAAGTTCTGTTTCCGCTATTTCTTAATAACCTTTCATATCATTATATATTTATTCATTTATTTATTCATTTATTACTTTCTTTCTTTTTTGTTTCTTTCTTTCTTTCTTTCTTTCTTTCTTTCTTTCTTTCTTTCTTCTATAGTGTTTTCCGTTTTTCTATGTAACCTTTACTCTCAGTACATATTTCTTCTTTCTTTCGTTCTTTCTTTCTTTCTTTTTTTCTTTCTTTCTTTCCTTCTTCTATACTGTTTTCCGTTTTTCTATGTAACCTTTACTCTCAGTACATATTTCTTTCTTTCTTTCTTTCTTTCTTTCTTCTATACTGTTTTCCGTTTTTCTATGTAACCTTTACTCTCAGTACATATTTCTTCTTTCTTTCTTTCTTTCTTTCTTTCTTTCTTTCTTTCTTTCTTTCCTGTTTTCATTCTTACTTTCTTTCTTCAGTTCTCTTTCCTATTTTTCTTAATAACCTTTACTCTAAGTACATATTTCTTTCTTTCTTTCTTTTTTCTTCATTTCTGTTTCCCGTTTTTCTTAATATCTTTTACTCTCACCACATATTTCTTTCTTTCTTACCTTCTTTCTTTCTTAATTTGTTTCTTTCTTTCTTTCTTTCGTCTGTTGTGTTTCCATTTTGTCTTAATAACCCTTTCTCAGTCAGTATCATCTGTGAATCGTATATTAAGTTTACGGCAGTTGAGAATAAAAACTGCTGTAATCGTTTCTCTGTATATGTTAAATAAATCCGACAGCAAAATGCTTCCCTGTTTTACAAGAAATGTAAAACGACTTTTAGCTTTAAACAAAAAAATATCCATATGCTGGTTTATATGTGTCTGATACTAAAGCAAAATCTTGATTAGTTTTCAACAACGTAACGCACGAAAATATTCCTTGCGAAACAAGAAATATTCGACTTCATCTAACTTCCTGTTCTTCTCATGTTTCTGTCGCCTAAATCTTCGACTTTGCAGTCAGTTGTAAATGAAGAAGCGGATGTGTTCGCTGGATTATGTAAAGTCCTTAGAAACAGCACGCGTTAAACAGATTATTAGCGATCTGCCGTGATCTTGTCAGATCAATGATAACTAATATCAATTTGGTAAAAATGCACCGAGACAAGTCTACCAATATTTTATTACAGCTGACATTATCTTTATAAAACCGATGCCAGAGTCTCTCTGAAGTCATGAGTTTTGACAGAATTCAGTACGTAAACCTGGCAAAATAAACAATTTACAGATTTTGTGTTGATATTTGGCATCGCAGAGCAGATGGAACAAATGGAAATGCAAGGTCATCACAAATCGCCCTGCTTTGACAGATTATGCAAGTAGCAAAAGTCTTCAGTATATCTAAAAAAAATCGTTCACATCTGCGGGCAATTTTATATAATTCCCATTTTTGAAAACTATAAATATTCTTGTTGTGCTCTGAAGAATTGGACAGAATAAATTAGATTTTTCTACAGGCTTCCATTAATTTCAAGCATCTTTTAATTTTTTTTCTTTTTATTCCGTCTTCGATTTAGATTTCCTTTCTTTCTTTTTTCTAATTTTTAGTTTTCTAGTTTCTCTTTCTTTCGTTATTTCTTTCTTTCCATCTTCGTTTAGTTGTATTTCCCGTTTTGATTAATATCCTTTTTCTCTCACTACATATTTCTTTCTTTTTTACTTTCTTTTTTTTTTACATTCTTCCTTCAATTTTGGCCGCATTTTTTCTTTTTCTTTTTCTCACTACATTCTTCTTTCTTTATTTAATTCTTAGATTCTTTCTTACTTTATTTATTCCTTCCTTCCTTTTCGTCTTGTCTTTTCCCATATTTCAAACTTCATTCTTTCTTCTCACTACCCTCTCTAATTCTTTCTTTCTTCTTTTCTTTTTTATTTCCTTTATTTTTTTCACTTGTATGATTCTTGTTGCGTTGACTTTTTTGTTAATGACCACTATTTCAAATACTTTCTTTCTTTCTTTCTTTCTTTCTTTCTTTCTTTCTTTCTTTCCCACTCTTTTCCGCATCCTTTCTACATTCTTTTATGTCTTTCTCACGTTTTCATTCATTCTTTCTTTCTTCAGTTTTGTTTCCCATTTTTCTTCATATCTTTTCTACTGATTACATATTTCTTTTTTCTTTCTTTCTTTTTATTGTCTTGTATTTTTCGCTTGTCCATTTTCTATTTTTTCTTTATTCTCTCTAACCTCTATATTCCTTTTTTTTCCTTTTTTTCTTTCATTCTCTTTTTATTTTTTGCACTTCACTTGTGTTTTTTCTTTCTTTTACGTTTTCTTTCTTGTTAATGCAATCCTTTTCACATACCGATTTCTTTTAGCCTTTCTTTCTTTTTTCTTTCTTTCTACTCTTTTATTGGCTTGGTGCATAATTATCAGGCTTTTTTGTAATCGAGTTATTTGTTAATAAAAATTGCTGTTTTTTTAATAAAAAAATATCATTTTATTTTCAGCTTATATAATTGAGGTTGATGGTGACTACTCTCCGGAATGTTTCTTTTTTCATAAAAAAATATTGTTGAAAAACGCCTGATAATTATGCACCAACCCAATCACTTTCTTTCCAGTTTCTTTCTAACTTCTTTTTGTCTTTCTTTCATTGTTTCTTTCATTCTTTCTCTCTCTTCCTTTCTTTCTTTCTTTCTTTCTTTCTCTCTCTTCCTTTTTCTTTCTTTCTCTTCCATTTTCTTTTTTTCTTTCTCTTACTTTTTCTTTCTTTCTTTCTTTCTTTCTTTCTTTCTTTCTTTCTTGTTTCCAATTACGATTCGTAAGCCATAACACCGCCAGCACATCCAAGCCTACAGCAGCTGGTATTCCCAAGCAGTCACTCATCTAGGCACTAACAAGGATCGACGTTGCTTAACTTTGGTGATATTATGTTTCTTTCTTCGATTTATTTTAGCCTTGCTTTCTTTCTTTCGCTTTCTTTTTTCTTTCTTTCCTTCCTTCTTTCTTTCTTACTTTCTTTATCTCCGATTTCCAATTACGAATCGTTAGCCAATACACCAGCCGCACATCCAAGCCTACAACAGCTGGTAATCCCAAGTGGTCACTCATGTAGACAGTAGCAAGAATCGACATTGCTTAACTTCGGTGATCGTTCAACGTTCCTTAACATCGGTGGTCAAATGCACAAATATCTTTGGGAAAAATATGAATCCACCTCTTTCTCTCTCCCCTGTAATGGATTAAATAGATTCATATGGTTAAACAAGTATTATCTCAAAGAAAATTATTCTTACAATATAAAATAATTTTGGCTTTAAATAACTTTCAAAGGGTTGATAAGCCTTAGAAAACAAATTATTCAGTCAAATTATCTCCCTTGCCAACAATAAAAGATAAAAGAATTGACAGAGAAAGATGTGAAAATACAATTTGCTTTTTTTTAAGATTTTTCAATCAAAAAAATCAAAAAAATGCAAAGCTTTCTCCTCCTCCTTATTCCCCTTCCCTGTTTTGTTTGGCTCTGCAAATATTCTTCACTACGCGCTGTGTTTGGTGCCGTTCGAGTTGATGGGAAAGGCCCATAATGCAAGATAACCGGTTGAAAATGAAAAATACTACTAAATAAGACATCGTGATCAAAGACTACAAAAACAAAATGTATCTTTGAAGATATTGCAAAAACTATCAAAATACAAGAATCTTGAAGTGAAAATCTCAAAAATATGGAACATGAGGGCATCAATAACTCCAGTTGTAGTTGGAGCCTTCGGAACGATTGGAAAAAAGGTTCTGACAGACTAATTGATGGGATTCCTGGTAGCTCATGCCTTAAAGAAATACAGAAAATTGTTTTCACGAGCACAACCCACACCTTACGAAGGACTTTATCTATGTAATATATATATATATATATATATATATATATATATATATATATATATTCATGTTTCATTAAAAAAGACAGACAAGCTACTACGGTTAAGCTTTTTGTTTAATTTTTCTTGTGTTCGAACAAGAGCTTTCTTTTCTGGACAAAGGGTGTGTAAGAACTGTCAAAAATGTTTTATATTTCCGAGAGCTTTTGGCTATACCTTTAGCCATTATCAAGGATGATTCGATGTTTCAGATTTAAGTGAGTGTGTGCATTATGTGTATGTCTTAGTGTGTGGTAAGGATGTTTTTAATTTCCGAATACGGTTAGCACATTGTGGCTTTGTTCGTAGTTAATATTGTTAAGAGTTGGCTTTTTCATTTTTTATTATTAAAGCTTCCATTATTTTTAATCTTTTTTTGCAGGTGGATGCAGTTAATATGTTTGTGTTTTCTACTAGTATGTTTCTAATGGAGTCTGGTAAGTTTGTGTGTGTGTTTAAATGGGTTCTAATGGAGCTGTGATCAGATAAGTGAAACGTAAGACGTCTGGATAATATAAAACATTTGGACAGTTCTTGCACACCCTTTGTCCAGAAAAGAAAGCTCTTGTTCGAACACAAGAAAAATTAAATAAAAACCTTAACCGTAGTACCTTGTCTGTCGTTTTTAATGAAACATGCATAAACGAAGGATTGCTGCCTAAATATACAGCTATATATATATATATATATATATATATATTCAGTGAAAAATGTCATGATGCCATTTCTAACCTTATGTCTCTGGGTGGGACCCGAAAAGAAATGTGTTCACACCAGAAATCAAAGGAAGTAATAATAATAATAATAATAATAATAATCCATTTCTAACTTTAGATCTCTGGTTGGTACCCGGAGGAAATGTATAGAAAATACAACAGAAATCGAAGGAAATAAGAATAATAATTATGATAATAATAATAATAAGAAGAATTCGGCATGAAAGAGTGGGACAATATCTGCACTGGAAAATAAGGACTGAACTGCAAGAATCTGGTATGAACATCACCCAGACACGGTTACAGACATAGGACCTGTAACAATTTTATAGGACTTTACAATAGACACAGACAGAGCAATTTCTTATTTCCGTGATTTCTTATTTGCCATCTTCTTAATACTTGTGCTTTTATTGCCCTCTCTGTCTCTTTAATAGTAGTTTTTTTCTCATATTCTCTAACACTCGGTAACCTCTTGCGTCCTAGTAACTTTATTGTCTTGCTTGTAGTTAAATAATTAAAATTATTACCTAGTTTTAATCATTACATACATTTAGACATGATGTGCAGGATGCGGCAGAAATACCTCCTACATATACCTCCCAGAATTACATCATACATAATGGTAATACATTAGTGGCAATGCTCTTCATCTAGCTAATGTAGTAATTATTCTTGATATATAAAAAAAATTAAATATCATTATCCCATATATATATATATATATATATCGCTCACCCTTTCACTGTCGAAATACACAAATATATATATATATATATATATATATATATATATATATATATATATAATCGAATCTCCGTCGGATTCGACGTATGAGGGTCAAGCAGATCAGTTTCCAGGAAACTGACAGCCCGACACCGGCACATGAGATTTGATTATAGTGGTGAAGGTTTCGTGCAGGACCATCGACACTTTTTGAAGGGACGAATACAGAGACCTGGTGCACCGAATGCCACAAGGTTTCCAAACGACCCTCCGCAGGTTTTGAATTCAGAGTTGTCCTTCTCCTAGACCAGTTGCCATCCAAGGCTATAGAACCCAGTCTGTCCTGCTATTTTACCCATATTTTTTCCCAAGGGTATTAGCACGTAAGTGAATGTAATGGATTCAACCTGGATTCAAACTCGGCTCTCCTATTCCTCTCTCTCTGTCTCTCTCTCTATATATATATATATATATATATATATATAGATAGATAGATAGATAGATAGATAGATAGATAATATTAGTGGTAAATATACACATACATATGCAAAATATATAAATATATATACATTCATGCATACATATACATATATATATTTTTAATAAAAAATTCCCAGAGGATAGAATCCAGGTAGAACTCAATGTCCAAGACAGAGTAAGGATATAATAAAAATGCTTAAACACTAAAGCCTTTTTATTATATATATATATATATATATATATATATATATATATATATATATATATATAAAAACTAGCAAAACTGTCTAAATCATGCAAATGGGACATTGTCAAATTGTTAGATTAAGATCTTAAGCGTTGTATTTTAAAATGATTAAAAGATTTGTTACTGAAATTCTCCGAGGTTTTTATAACACTATTGAACTCTACGTGGAACAATAAGAATGTATTTATTGCTAAGCTGAAATGATGAGCCCTCTTGCTGTTGTGACCTTCTCATCCAGTTTTCCTCTCTACTTTTCCATCTGTTTTAAAATTATTCATCATTCTCTTGATGCTTCTTGAATGGACTTTAAAGATGGAAGCTAGAGTATGAATATTGGTACCATTACTGACAGGCTGAATAATCTTTTTCCTCTCAACATTGTTCAGTTGGGAAGACAGTTGGGATGATATAAAACGATTTTAATCTCTTCTCTTTCTAACTGAATAACTCAAAGAGGTTTTCACCGATTCTTACGACAAACGGTGTCAAGATGGGTTATTGTCTTATCTGAACACCTGGAAAAAAAAAACTCAAACAGTTTAGTAGTTTTTTAGATATTAAAAATTTTGTGGGATGGACAATTATGCCATGCAGTTATGCAATTTGCAGAAATCTTGCTGTTACACACGCTATATCCCATTGTCCCATTATTATATATATATATATATATATATATATATATATATATATATATATATATATATATATAATAAAGAAAGGATTGTAGACGGAATAAAATTGCAATAACCAAAACCGCTATTCTTAAAAGAGTGCTCAATACACAGTAGAGCAAATATTATTTATTCAAAAATTATAACATAAAAATGTTATAACATCACTACAGATAAATAGCCATTTTGTTTCAACACTTCTGGTGTCTTATAAAGTGATGGTGTTGAATGTCATTGAACACCATTATTACATGCTTATGTTATAATTTATGAACACACACACACACACACACACACACACACACACACACACACACATATATATATATATATATATATATATTTATATGATACAAATATAATTAATTAACCCATAGCTGAGGGAGAAGTGATGGTTTCATACTTTCCCCAAGCGTTTATTCGCGTAAGTAAATATAATGAACCCAACGGGAAATGGAACTCCGCTGTCCGATTAACAACACCGAGCCCTTATCCATTACATCATGCGCACATTGAAGCTTACAACACCTACTATTCCGAAGCTGTCACCCATTTAGATAATGACCAGGTCGACGTTCCTTAATTTCGGTGATCGTACGGGTGCCAGTGTTTCAATATAATGTGGCCGTAATCCTATGTTAGATTGTGAGCCAATTTTGCAAAACAACGAATTGCGTTTGAAAGCTTTCGAGATTCTGTTTTCATTTAAGTTTTGACTTCGTAAGGAAATTACAATTTGCCTTTTGATATTTAATGAAGTAAATTTGAGCTAGCATAAATGAAGAGAATTGCGTTGGCAAGATTACCGTATTTTTTGAAAACGGTCACCAATTAAGTACTTTCCAATACGTTGCTTAAATTCAGCAAATTGTACGGGAACCAATGTTTGAACGTGATGTAAACCAGCTACTTAACAACAGATATGACTAATTTGAACGTATTAATTGTATTAGCAAGGATCCTACCTTCAATTCGAGAAGCATTTCCGGACAAACCTTTTAAGCATCGGCCATCATTGATTTGCATTGAATAATTATATATATATATATATATATATATATATATATAGCACCAATATGGTATCTCGGTTGTTTCAAAGCATCGACTCATCGCTCTTATCTAGATTCAATCAGTAGATTAACAGTTCAGTCTGAACAAAGTCGAGCTGGTATTTGCCAGCAATTAATCGATGTTCACGAGTAATTATAGATATTTTGAACTAAAGTAGTTGCCGTCTAACAAATTCTAGCAGCTAATCATTGACTACTTAAAGATCAGGCATCGCATTGCAGCGTTCGAAAACGTTTTGTGAGTTTATGTTCAGGACCATTTTTTTTTTTTGAACGCTACACTCTTTAATATTAATGTCATTAATTTGACATTGGCCATGTAGATTTTCGATTGCTATTCCTATTTGTTCGAAAAGAATTGCTGTTATAAAAGCACCTGTAGTAAAATTCTAAATAATCTAGAAAATGTTCTTTTATGATAAATTCATATTCAAACGTCCAATTAATTCATTGTTTGTTTACATAAAAATGTAAAATTATCATCGTTAGTCCAATATGACTAACACCAAGTAGGCAGTTTAGAGCAGGGGTCAGCAACCTATGGCACGTGTGCTACAGGTGGTACGCCAAGCAATTTAAAATGGCACGCAGATTCAAATGGCATCACGAAGTCCGAACCTGAAACTACAACAGCGCAGATATTTATCTGTTTCAATTTTAATCTATACTAAAGTATATATACTATATATTACTATATAAAATATCTTGTAGAATAGGTATATTGACCTTGACTTATATAAAAATATGTATGCTCTTGGCACATTGAATGATTTTAAAACTCTAAGTCGGGCCATAGTTAGCAAAAGGTTGCCGACCCATCGTTTAGAGTAACTAAATTTTATTTGTGAATCGATTCTTCAAATCTACCAATCTACCATTCGTCCTCGCCTTGAATACTGACGCCATATTTCTGGTACTGTTTTGACAAAAATCCAGGGACGGATATGCAATGATGTGTCCTGATCATCTTAACTTTCTGACATGCTGTGCTTTTCTGTCTTTTTCTACAAATATTTTCATCAACTGCGCTGACGAGCTTCTTTTCACTGGTACCCAAACTCCTTTTTAGGCGAGATACAATCCTCCCTTTCACTGTTAAATGCAACCGCTTCTTCTACCCAACAGCTTCTTATCTCGCATTCTCGACAGTGGAATATTTCCTCTTACTTGCTTCCCTGACAGGTATAATCTTCAAATATTCAAATGTAATGTCAATACATCTTCTGATGCCTTGTTCCTGATCCTCGTACTTCTCTTTATCCTTTTCCGAAACAATCCTTTTTATTCTCTGCAAACCCCTATATATATATATATATATATATATATATATATATATATATTTTTTACCACGCAGGAAGCCAAATGTTGAGTTATATTCTTACTGTGGTGCGCAATTCAATGTGATGAAGTGGTTAGTGAGCTTGTCTCGCGAAATCAATTACGACTAAGTTGTGAGTTCGATCCTCAATGAGTACTCCATGCTTTTCGCTTTGTGCAACAAGTAAACTACGCTTACTAAAATCGCTCCTTTTATCCAAAAGGTTTGATTTTTGTAGGCGTAGTTTACTTCGTAGATTTTAGTAGGTGTAGTTTACTACGACGTTTTATAATGGTTACTAAGCTTATCCGGCTTTATCAGTTAAACTTTCATTCGCAAGGCTTGGGTCAATACGTGGTGTGGTTTTCAGGCACTTTCGAAAGGTGCCGTACGCTGCGATCGACCGATAACAACTGACAAATTGTGAAATTCGAACCCGGATCTCATGGTCAGAACGCGAACGTTCTATAAATACTTCCTGTGAATCTACAATACACTACAATGGCGTCACCGATATCTAAAGGAACCAACGAAGAATTATCAGTAAACATAAACGTGACTTAGGATACTAGCAGCTAAAACTAAAACAAAAAAATGATGGATTTAAAATCATTTGGGGTTAAGACACGATAACTGATCTCTTCTTGGCATCTGCTGGATGTGAGTTCATTATAAACTTATCAGCAATTGCACACCCAAGACATTTGAGTGCATACTACTTCCCTTGAGTCAGTAACATCGCACGACAATCTTTTATTGTCCTGAAGCTGTATTTAAATCAGCTACTTTGTTTTATAGTCATTTGCTCACAATATTTACTTCAGCACATATATATTACCACGTAACAAGGAATATGACAAACATGAATCTACTAATTACATCCGAAATGATGTTATCATTAATTCAGAAAGTAATACCAGATGAAACTTTTAAGTGCGGCTCATTATAGATCCCTATAAAAGCATCGCATTTATAACCAAGATGATATCTCCGTTGTTGCAAAGTATTCATTCGACCCTCTAATTTACTTCTGACAAGTAATTTAAGAGATAAGTCTAAGTCTAGCTTGTAACTGACAATGGATAATCGATGCAAAGAAATAATTATAGACATTTTAAACCGAATTCTTGCTGCCAGAAAACTTACATACGTCTAATTTTATCATTTCCAAACAAAACCTAAAATATTATTACACTCTTAACAAATTCAAAATTCAACCCTTTTTTTAAAGTCTCCACTAAATCTCACTTACACAACTGTGACGGGTCTACACCTGGCCCAGGGTCGAATCCTTTGGTTACGGCGCCAACTGTGACGTCGCTCCTCCTGGTCGTTCCTCCTGGTTCCAAGCGTGCCGCTCCAACCCCTTGGTTAGATGATCACCAGCCTCGCCTTTCCCAACCCGCTTCCAATACCTGGTTGCTAAAGCAACTGTACTGATCTCCGGTCTGTCTACCCACGTTGTGTTTAGATCTTAGACAGACGGGACCAGCAGGATTGGGGCCGATAAAGTTGAGTCCGACGGGGGTGGCAAAACACAAGTAAAAGAAAAAAAAAAAAAAACTCACGAGACAAAAAATTACTGATAAAAAAAAAAAGGGTGACAACCTTTTATATCTAATGTCCGTTACACAAAGAAAAATTGTTCTTATTTCCCGACCCGCTCTGTGGACTATGGCACCAAGCTTCTATCATACAACTTAAAGATTTCGAATTGCCTACTCTTTAGAATTATGTATGTCGGAGTGTGGTCTAGTTCGACACTGGGGCTAATTTCTGTCAATCATTCGCAGTTGATTCTTCTCTTCGACTTGAGTTGTATTTCTTCACTTCGATCTGGTTTGGTCGAATTCTGATCTCGGGCTTGGCTTGATTTCAACTTCTTCTTCTTCCGTCCAGCAACTCTTTTCTGTCGACTGAGGTGGAACTGATTTGCTTGTTTGGTCTGCAACTTTACTTCTTGTCTGGCCTGCAACTCTTCGGCCTGTCTTTGACTCGGCTGCAACTTCTCTGCGGCTTTCGAGTAATCTTCTTCTTCGTCGACTTAGATGGAACTTCTCTCGTCTTCGACTTGGGCTGGAAGGATTTCTTGTTTTCGACTTGGGCTGGAAGGATTTCTTGTCTTCGACTTGGGTGGAAGGATTTCTTGTCTTCGACTTGGGTGGAAGGATTTCTTGCCGCAACTCAGCCGCAACTCTCTGTCGTCCGAGGTGATCTCTTCTCGCTGCCGTCCGGGGCTGAACTCTGCCGTAACTCTGCCGTAACTCTGCCACAACTCTTGGCGTCCTTCGAGCAATCTCCTTCTTCGTCTGCTTGGGCTGGAAGTTCTCTTGTCTTCGACTTGGGTGGAAGGATTTCTTGTCTGAGGATTCTCTTGCCCGCAAAGGGGCGAGTGAATCGGGCCTGATGCCCGCGTTCAGGCTCTATCCCTGCCCGCGGTCCAGCTGCAACTCATTTCTGTCGACTGGGGTCCTGCTTTTTATTGACGCCGCAACAAAACGGGGTGGGTTTGTCGGCGTCAGGTGTTTCTCGATAATTCCAATAGCCGCATTATTTCTGTCTTCCCATTATCGCTATTATTTTCACCCCTACTTCCTCACAGTGCCTTTGGTGGGGAGGCGCACACCCATCTCTCCCGCATGCCACGTGACCGTTTTTCGACCAATGGTTCTTGATCGAGCATTCTTTCTCCTCTTTTCCGCAGATCACGTGACCGTTTTCGGCTAATGAGATTCTGGTTGGGCGTTCTCCTGTAATCGGGCGTGGTTTACATCGTTCTTGTTCTAAAAAAAAAACAAAATCTAATTTTGCCTTTTTCGCACGTACGAAAAATGATAATCTTGGCTTTTTCTCACCTGGGTTCTGTCAAAACAGCCTGCCGCTAATTAGATGTGACTTCAGGAAAGAATATTGGCGCTATCTGTGAGCCGAGACATTCGCCTTCTTCACCTCTTTGTTTTTTTTCGGTCAGACCTGATAGTCAAAAAATCTTAATTATCTACACTGAAAATGTCTCCACTTTATTATCGTGGGTTTCCAATTCTTAACAGGTCAGAATCTGTATACAGTTCCACCGGTCACCCCCTCAACCCAAAAGACACTTTTTCTCCGATTAAAAAAATTTCGTTTCTATTGTTCTAAAAAATTTCCCTTTCTCCAAATTGATAATGAGTCTTTCTACGCAAAAGTAGGCCAGATGCTTTGACCGACATTCTTATCAAACACCAATACGCTGTCATCAAGCCTGGTCCTTTTCTCTCTAAATGACTTTTCATTTCAAATAACAATTCCCTATTGTCTTTTAAAATTCGGCCAACATGTTGGCCAATATATCTTTCTGACACATGTTTCCGCTTATGACCGGGTCATGCATCATCCACCTCTCTTTCCTTTTTTTTTTCTTCTCTTTCTCTTTTCTTTTTTCCTTCTTCTTCCCTTAGGATCGTCTAAGTACAACTTAGTGAATTATTTTCAACTCAATTATTCTTCGTCTAAAAAAAAAAATTAACAACCTGTTTAATAAACCGAGTAAAAAAAAATTAAATCATATTTCTATGAATATTTCTAATAATGCAAGGTGCCACACAACTTCAAATCACGGAGACATATGCATCGTCTTCTTTGGCTCTATCTTGTATCGAAGAATTTAATTCCTACTTTGCTGATCGCTTCCTTTATGACGATGACATTGATGACTAAGTAGAAATCGAAACGTTTCGACTCCAGATGTGCATTTCATTAAAAAGTTTAATTTAAGCTTTACTTTGCCGTAAGAGAAATCCGAAACCGAGTGGGAAAATAAGTCTGGGTGATGGGTAGGTCATTCCTTTCTGAAAGGAAGGTTTTCTTTAATAAGACTTTCTATGTTTAAGCCATTTTCCCAATATATATATATATACATTAGCGTCCAAAACTGAGGGACAAAATTTTAAAACCTAATATTTGTTAGAACAACTGGTAGTCGTTATCATCCATAATAACATACTAAAATTTGAATCATTTGCAAAGGATAGAAAAAAATTATAACAATTATTTATTTATTTTCAAATTTGGAACGTCCAAAAGTAAGGGACAAAATTGAGAAAAACAATGTAAACGGAAAAAAAAAAACAATAAAAATACATGTACAATCAATATTTAGTAAATGAGCCCTTGCTCTCAATGACAGCTGCACATCTTCGACTACAAGAACGAATCAGTTCTTGACAATACTGATACTAATTTTAGACCATTCTTCTTGAAGCTTCACCCACAAATCCTCCGTGTTAGTGGGATTTCTTTCCATAACTTTCACTCCTAATGTCTTCCAAAGATTTTCTATTGGATTTAAGTCAGGACTTTGCGGTGGCCAATCCATAATTTCCAAATCTTGCTCGCTAAGGTAACTCATTACCACCTTTGCCTTGTGACATGGGGCATTATATTGCATAAAGGTAGCCTTATCGAAACCGGAATTCTGTATGATTGGCACAACATGATCTTGAACAATGTTTTTATAGATCTGCGCGTTTACACGAGTTTGTAACCGGACAAGAGGCGTTGTACCTTGGCTAGAAAACATTCCAAATACCATGACGCTTCCGCCCCCAAACTTGACAGTTTTCTTAGTACACTTTGCACTTAATCTTTCACCAATACGTCTCTTTACATTGTTTTTTCCATCATTTCTAAATAAATTAAACTTGCTTTCATCACTGAAAAATACTTTTGCCCAATTTTCATATGTCCAAATCACATACCTGTTTGCAAACTCTAATCTCTTCTTATTCTTAGAACTAACAAGTGGTTTCTTCCCTGGGGTTCGATTAAACAGCCCTATTTCTTGCAGTCGTCTACAAACAGTCTGTCTTGAGACATTAACACATGAGGTACTACTCATAACCCTTTTAATTTCTGTGCAAGACTTAAAACGGTCCTTTAATGACATACGCTGCATTATTCGATATTCTCTTGCCGAAGTTTTGCGGGGTCTACCGGTTTTAAAAGCACTAACTATTTTGCCAGTATCATTGTAGGATTTAACAACCCTGCCTACAACACTCTTGGAACGTTTCACTTTCTCTGAAATCTCTCTAATGGTGTGCTTTTTCCTTGTGTAGCTTCACAATAGCTTGTCTCACAGAGTAATCAAGTTTTTGGCGTTTCGCCATGATGCCGGCTGATGCAACGTTTACAAATGACTAAGTAAGACTTATTCTTTAGAGGAAATCAAAAAATTTGAATATAGCATACTGTTTACATTGTTTTTCTCAATTTTTTCCCTTACTTTTGGACGATCCTATTTTGAAAATAAATAAATAAATGTTATAATTCTTTTTCTATCCTTTGCAAATGATTCAAATTTTAGTATGTTATTATGGATGATAACGACTACCAGTTGTCAAAATTTCAACTTTTCACAGTTGTTATTTCTAACAAATATTAGGATTTAAAATTTTGTCCCTTAGTTTTGGACGCTACTGTATATATATATATATATATATATATATATATATATATAATATTTCTATGTTTATGTCTTTTTGTTTATATCGTTTTATATATATATATATATATGTGTGTGTGTGTGTGTGTGTGTGTGTGTGTGTGTGTGTGTGTGTGTGTGTGTGATTATGTATATCGTTATCGGCTTTATCTCGAATCCAAGAATTTAATTTCTTCTTTTCTGATCGCTAACTTTATGATGATGGCATTGATGACTAAGTAGACCAATTCTTGCATGGAAGAGCCGATGGCATTGACTGCATAATAATGTTGGTGGAGGACGAGGTCGATTTAGTCGAGAGTTTCTCTCTTGTCGTTTGACTTTGTCCTTTTCGCTTCTGTTGGCTTCAAAGTTTTTGGTTCCGAAGCTGATGGGACATCGCCAGTTGGTACGTGTCTTGTGAATGTTTTTCAAACGATTTAAGCTCAAGTCAAGTAACAAACAGCATTGTTTTGTGTTGGCCCTTGTATCTTCTACGAGAGCAATTTTTTTTTGTTTTTTTTTCCCTAAAGTAAGCTCACTGAATGAGACGACGTAAAAACCTTGACTCTTCCATTCTTCCATTCTTGTCCTGATTATCGAACACTGTGTTTAATGATCAGTGATTCAATGCTTTGATTGTTGACTTTTTCAAGACTTTGGTGTTGGTCAGATAGTAATTCAATTTGATATTCAAGATTAATCGATGTTTTTGCTGGTGAAAGCGTTATATTTTTTGGATATCACGAAGACATAGAGTCCAGGTTTCTCAACCATATAACAAAGCTGAAATGGCTACAACATTATTGACCATAACTATTGTTAAATTAATGTAACGATGTAATTTCCGGAGTTAAAGACAAGGTCATAATTTGGCTAATATTCTGCGCTTTTCTAAAGTTTTTGATGGAATCAATGTATTTTTATTTGATATTATTTCTTATTACTTAAACGTTATATTTTAGTAAATACACGCGCCTGAGTAGACACTCGTTTTTGTGCGTGTGTGTAAGTGAATTACGTCTGATCGTCTGAGATATTTAATAACGTGATTGAACCCTGCCACATACAGGGTTATGTTGTGTTTTTAGATCTCTTTCAGGATTGCAATTCTCCTAAACAATCAAACCCGTTACAGTACCCCTTACTAACAAAACTAGTATCGTTCAGATCAGATTTTGTTTCTATAGTTGCAATGAATGGCTACACCCACAATGAAGTTTGGTGCATTGACTGTTTGTTTAGCCCCACTTTCCATCCAAACCTTAGGAGGTACTTTTATACACTGCAAGCCAAATTCTTAAGGGCAATGAGAATAAAGACAAATATTCCTTTTGTGCTGTTAGGCTCAATACTTAGTTGCCTAGAGCTTCAAAAAAATGAAAATAAGAAAAGAAAAAAGAAAAATCATCGTTGCTCACACGCTCGGTCCATGATATCCTTAGCATCCTTCTGTAGAACTACATCTCCGTCGTCTCGAGTCTCTTCTTCATCTTTGAGGAAATCATCCAACATTCTCTGCCGTAAAGGAGGACAGATGTCACGTAACAGCTCAGTACTCTTTTCTTTGTTACCAGAGAAATCTTCCTGTCTCGCAATCCTCTGCCCAGCTTTTGAAATGCGTCATCCCAATACGTTTACGGATCTCAGTGTCGCACTTACCGTCCTCTGTCAAAACACTTCCCAAATATTTAAACTTTCGCACCTGCTTGATTTGAGTGTCGCCGACCGACAAATCGCATTTCGAGCTCATCCTTTTACTGATGACTATGTATTCTTTCTTCTTGTAGTTTATGCTTAGTCCTTTCATCTCGCTTTCCTTCGCTAATTTCTGTAAGAGATTTTGTAATTTCTTCGTGTCTGCTATCAGTACTGTGTCATCTGCGTATCTTATGTTGTTAAGATTGTAACCGCCAATGAAGAATCCCAGTAGGATTTTCAGTTCCCTTAGAACTGCCTCGCTGTGTAGTTTAAACAGGTCCGGTGAGAAGAGACATCATTGCCTTACGCTCCTTTCTATTTTTGTATATCCGCTGAACTCATTCTTTATGCGCATGCATGAAATTTGCTACCAAAATAGGTTCTTGATTATTCTAATATCTTTCCCGAATATATCAAGGTTGCTTAGCAGTTCCATCACATCTTTGTGGCGTACTTTGTCGAAGGTCTTTGTGTAGTCTATGAAGCAGAGGTAGACATCCTTTTGCATTTGTACTGTTCTTTCTGGTAACATTCTGACCATGAATATCGCGTTCCTTGTTCCGGTGTCTTTAACGGACCCACACTGTTCTTGTCCTATATCTGGCCTGATTCTGTTGCATGCTCTATTCATCAGAATACGGATGATGAGTTTTGTCACGTGGCTCATTAGGCTGATTGTTCGGTTGAATTCATATTTCTTCGTCTGGTTTCTTAGGCTTCAAAGATAGATCTTCCGATTTCTTCCGGTATATCCCACTGTTGTAGATTTCTTTATTATTTCTGTAATCTTGTCTATGCCAAAGTCATTTAAAATTGTCATCATTTCCGTTACTATTCCGTCTGGCTCTGCTGCCTTGTTTTTGTTCATTTTGGTCAGTACAGTTTCTAATTCGGTTTTAAGAATTCCAGGTCCGTCGGTAGCTCTGTGTATTACTGGTTGTTTTCTTCCGCCGTGGAAGAGTTCTCCAAATATACTCGTTCCAACCCTGGACTACAAGACAGCTTAATATTAATAAACCAAAGAAAATTTCATAAAACTATTGATCCCTAATCCAAAACGTTGGAATCATTTAAGAAAAGAAATGGAGAATGTTAAAAATATTTAACGAGATATCTCCACCACTAAAAAGCGAAGGAGTAAGAAGAATTTTGTAGAGAACAGAATTTGGAGCTTGGAGATTGATTTGGAATTTAGGTGTGAAACAAATAAAAATAATTTCCTATTTGAATTTCTGGGAGTAAGAAATATTATTATTTACATTAGTTAGATGAGGACTAGTGCCCTCATCTTTGCTGTTTTTATCACATTTCAGCCGTCGTACCCTACGGTTTTTATTGGGCGCATGTCAATCCGGGTAACCTATATGGAATTTCGAACTGAGCTCTTTCTTTAATCGATGGGGGTTGGTTATTCTCGTTCCATTGTCGAGGGATATCTCATCTAGTTATTCTTAGTCCTGTTCAGATATTGCTCGTAGCGCCTCCACTGAGTTTAAGTTCACACGATTTAATCTGCGGCGCTATGGTCTAGTGGATAAAAGCCGGGCCAAATATATTTGATATCAGTTCATACTCACTCGTGTTGATCCTTTCAAGATCACTTGCTCGTTTAGATCACTGTGACTTTGATGTTCAGTTTTCCTGATTTGCTGCTTAATGCCGTCTTTTTCCAAGTCTTTTACTTGCAACCCGAGGTAAACAAACGTTTTGATTAAAAAATCATTGAACATATTACGTTAGAAGTGTTTATTTTTCTGGATAAGTGAGGGATCAATGACATGTCAGCGAATGCTGGAAAATCTCCTTAAAGATGAAGAAGACACTTGAATCAAGAGAAATCTAGTTCTACAGAAAGATGTCAAGGATACCATGGACTGAACATATGCGCAACAAAAAGGTTTTGGAGAAAATGGAAACTAAAAGGAAACTTATATTTAACATCAGAAAGAGGTAGTTGAAATTTCTGGGGCACATAATGAGGAAGGATGGCTTGGAAAATTTGATACACACAGGACAGATTGAGGGAAAGAGGGACAGAGGAAAACACCGCGCAAAATATTTGATGAACTTGAATAAATGGATGCTAGAACAGGGTTTGGGAGAAACAAGAAAAAAATAAAACTTCGTAAGAGCTACAAAAGACGGAAGATGTGGAAGGGCCATGATCACCTATGTCCTGAACCGACACTGCATATAAATGAAGATTTGGCTGTTCAGGAGTACAATTTTCTTCTTGTGTATAACATCATTAATTTTAATAATTCCTGGTGCTACTATTCTTCATTTTTCTATAGGCTGTGTCCTTCTAGGACGTGAGCGACCATGTCTCTTCACAACTTCCTATCCTTTGTAGAACTAAGTTTTATCTTTTCGCCATCACTCCCAGTTCGTCTCCTGCCAACCACTTACAAAAGCTCGCTAGGTGGGTTAATCATAACTTTCATTCTGTTACTTTTGCCGTCGATTTGTCCTGTGAGTATCAAATTCTCTTAGCCTTCTTTTTATGCGTACTAGAAATCATTTTTCTTTTTCTTTTTTTTTTTGCTTCTATTATCCTTAGAACTGCTCCTATTATTATCGTTGTTCTATTTCTTTTGGTTTCTGGTGTATACTCATTTCTTCCTGGGTCCCAAGCAGAGACCTAAGGTCGGAAATAGCATCATGACATTTTCCACTGAGCAGTTTTGAAGAAAATCGCACAAATTCTATATAGATGAAACTTTTCGTAAGGTGTGCACTGTACTTGTGAGTACATTTTTTTGTATTTCTTTAAGGCATCGGCTACCAGGGATTCCTTCAATGAATCTTTTCCAATCAATCCGAGTGCTCCAACTACAACTGGAATTGTTAATGTCCTCATGCGCCGCAATTTTGAGATTTAGATTTTAAGGTCCTTGTTTTTTTGACGATCTTCAAGGATACATTACAGTCTACAGAAGGCACGTTTTGTCTTTACGGTCTGGGTGGTGATCATACCAATTTCTTGCAGTTACTTTTCCGTAAGCGTTGCAGATATTCCAGTACAGATATGGGACCACACTGTCATGCCGTGCTTTATATTCAGTGGGTGCCAATACCGTGCAACCTGATACAAGATGCTTAATTGTTTCTGGATATTTATCACAGAATCTGCATTTTGCATTAACACATTTTTTCAGTATGTTTGATTTGTAATTCCTAGTTAACAAGCATTGGTCCTGTGTAGCAAGAATAAAACCTTCAGTCTCAGCTTTTAACCCTACACTACATAGCCAATGAGGGGTACGGGGTTTGTCTACATCAGCTTGTTTGGTACGGGCAGAGTATTGACCATGAAGCGGTTTACCTTTCTATCGTTTCTGTATTTGGTCGGCTGCATTACCCTTTTCTTTCTTTTTTTAAATGTATCTTGCAGCTTCAGTCGGTGTATTAAGCTTTACTTGTACATCTTCACCCATTTGAAACTCTATTTTGAACTTTTTGGCTTCCTTTATTACTGAATAAAGTCGCTTACTACTTTCATGTTCTTTGACACAGATCATCATCCAGTCTTCTGTAGTTTCTAGGCATCTTTGAAAGCCAATTGTTGTACCTTTGTAAAACAGTTCTAGTTGAACAAATCCTCTTCCTCTTTCGGATCTGAACACATACAGACGAGCAACATCAGTTTTGGGATGATGCATGCGGTGACAAGTGAGAAGCTTTCTCGTTTTGACGTCCATTCGCTTAACGCCAGCTATAGTTCAGTCAAAGATGTTAAAAATGTATTGCACCACAAGGACAACCAAGGTGTTTATGGATGATATTCTGTTTTTAGAATTCAGCTCAGTGTTCAGTAACAGTACTCCTTTCTTACCTTCTCCTAAGTTTCCTGGGATTTTCTTAATATGTATATCAGAATATTTTTGTATCATTCCTAGTGTTCCTAATATTATTGGAATTATAGTTTTGCGCGAATAACTCATTCTTGAAATTTCTATTACCAGATCCTAATATTCTGAACGTTTTCCAAATGTTTGTCATTATTTATAATTTGAACATCATTGTTGGCATTAAAATGGGATGTGGGTGAACATATCACGCTGTTTTCATTAGCTTTGAAGAAAATCATTGACGTCATTGAAAATATATTATGAATTGCACGTACTTCATGTGCAATAGTGTATACCCGTCGGGGGAATACGGTATGGTGATGGAAAGAAAGAGTGAAAAAGAAGAACATGTCCTCATGGTGAACTGAAAACTGCAGCATTAATGGGTCACGAACGAAACTCATTAAGAATAAAATATAAACCACCAGCATCACCACCTCCGCCACCGATATCCTTTTTCTTCGGACGTGGGCTTTATATGTCTATTGTTGTCTATAAATAAATAAAAAAAAAAGTTACATAGTGTTTTGGCGCCGTATTTGCGTACGAATTCCATTTCCAGCTGCGAGGAATTCGATTCGCCTTCGTATCCGTTCCTTTCAACTTTTATCAGATTCAACTTCTCTATTTTTAAACGCCATTAACATTGGGGTCATAAGCAATGATTGCTCTACCCAGGCTCATTGTGACATTTCGGGAATGCTTGATGGTAATATCTACAGGTCTCTTAATTCAGAATAATCCTTCATTCCTAAACAGTCTGGAGCATAAGAGCCCAATTTTGTCTCTATCAGTGAACTGCAGTGCATTTATTATACTATTATTCACCCAACATTAGGCGAAAGAGCCAATCAAGCTAGACGATTATTCTGTGGTATTGTATGAACGTAAGACAAGAGAAGTGTATAGGGTTATGTAGGAAAGATAACAGTTAACCCTAGACTTGAAGAGGCTAAGAATTTAGTGAACGGGAAAACATCCACTAGGATGTCTGTTCACCTAAGTGGCTGGTTTTGGGAAGAAGCTCTGCGAGTGGATCTTCCTTTTTACCAATGGAATGCGAAGATAACAAGGATGATTCGTTCCAATGTTTGCCATGGCTTGGTGGCTCTTAGCTTTGAAGGTCAGATCTGGTGGAACTAAGAAATGTTGCTCGTCAGAACGTTTGCCATAGAAATAGCGATAGTCATGCGAAATAATTCCTCACCCACAAGGCCGTGTAGAACTCTATCAAGACTAGCAAGTGTAGACTTGACAGCTCTAGCCCAGATATGGCAGCAATTGAAAAACACATCATCCTTTCTATTACTCTGAAAATGGTGAAGGTTTATTTTATTTACCGTAATTCCCCATGTATAATACGTCTTCATCCATAATACGCACCCCTAAAATTGGCTGAAAGTGCGGCAAAATCCTTCTAATCACGCTTAATATGCACCCCTTCTTTGGTAATTGTTGTGGTGTCCTCAATCTAATCAGTCTATTGTGGACTCTTCCACTTACTATAGAAGTAAGCCTCGGGAGAATGGTAGTATAGATTGAACGTTGGTGAACCGATACACACTCCCAAGTCGTGTAATACTCTTCTGTTCAATACACGCTTTATCTGCAACCTCTTGTTTTGTTATTTCTTAACCATATACTTGGTTACAACAGTAATCAAAGCCTATAAATTGTACCTCTCCAATTTCATTACGGCCAGCGATTCATATTCATATTTAAAAAAAAAGATTTTAAACATAAAATAATATTATTCTAATTTAGTTTTATGATATTTCTTATTTTATTTTACATTTTTCAGTATTGTTAGGTACATATGATTGTATTTGACATCCTTATGGGGTCACAATTGCCGAATGTTAGTGTCAAATTGTTGTATGTTTGTGGTGAGTAGTCATTTCGCAACTGAAATCGACCTATGAAAATTTTTTTAAAGATTTTTTTGTAGCTGTTCATAATACGCAACCCTAATTTTGCTTATTATTTTCAGGAAAAAATGCGTATTACACATGGGGAATTATGGTATTTATTTTACTTTTTGTATTTAGATCAACCAATATAACCCCGAAGATTCACTAAAGTCAAAGGGTTTTTATAAGCGTGATATAAGCAAGCAAGAAGTCAATGAAATTATATAGGAAACAATGATTAATCCGAAACTTGGATTTGTTCCACAAAGTGGCTGTTCTTAGGGAAGAAGCTGTTTGGGTGGAACTTAGTTCTTACTAATGAAAAGAAGTGGTAATGAGGACGATTCTTCCGCGTTTACATGTCATAGCGGATCTCAGCTCTGCAACTGGGAGAACCAAAGAATGGAGTTCTTCAAAACACATGGTATGGAAGTAGCAATAACATACCAAAAGACTTGCGACTTCTCGGTTGTGGGGAAAGAGATTGTAAGGTGGGAAATAATCACTCACAAAACCACGTAGACGTTTTTATTCTCTATCAAGACAGGCAGCTCCAATCCAGCAGCAATGCTCAATTTTTGATCTATAACTGGGGAAGTGAGACACGTACTGGAAACTTTACGGTGATATCACGTTGACACACTGGTTCCCGCCCGATCACTGAAGCTAAGCATCATTGAATTTGGTCGATGCCTGGATGGGTGACCGCTGGGGAATATTAAGAACTGTAAGGTCGCATGTGCGGTTGGTGTAATGGATAAAGGCTCGGAATTAGAAGTTGAAAAGCCGAGTTCGAATTCCAGTCGGGTTCGTTATATTGACTTACGCGAAAATACACGTTGGAAAGGTATGGAATCATATATTCACCTCCCAGCTATGGGTTAAATAGTAAGACTTGTATCACAAAATCATTATTATCTCCAAAAATTCTTACAATCCAAAAATATGTTTCGAATTTAAATAACCTCAAAAAGATTGATAAGACGTAAAAATAAAGAACAAATCAATCAATAAAAGATAGTTAATGGATCGGGATAATGAACCGGCCATAAATTCATCATCGTCAGTGATGGGTCGTATATATATATATATATATATTACTTGGGGTCTGCAGTGAGATTGAGTCTCACCAGACGTGCTCACCCACTCACCTTAAGAGGTAAAAATTAAAGGTCTGCTTGGTCATGGTGAAGCACTTTACTAGTTTGGTTTTGCATGTATTGAATTTTACAAGCCAGTCCTTCATCCATTGAGCCATCAGAGTATAGATCAAAGTATAGATCAAATTTTTGGAGGTGTATCTATAAACTGTTGTATTCATAATGGGATTTGCATGAAAGTAAGCACAGCTACCTAGGCCAGAATTCGAACACCGTTCGCTGATTTAATATTCCTCAATGATAGCAATTCATTATAAATTTCGGTTCGAATCTTTATTTGTAATCATTTCACCCTAAGGCAGGGCGATAAAGCCACTAAGACGAAAGGGGTTTTACTGAGAGGGAAATAATCTGAGAAAACTATAAAAGAACCTTGTATTTCAATTTCTGAAGATTATAGACAGGAAAGCAAGTAGAGTTTTTTCACAGGCGAGAAGTGCGAGAGAAGAAACTCTTAGCATAGTGGTTACGTTAAGGTTACATCAAGGTTACATCTAGCAAATTCAACTATAAAATGATGAGACTTGGATGCCAATTTAGTACTGCGCTTAAATTTCTAAAGTCAAGTTACCCAAGAGGAAAGCTCCTCAGAATAATTACCAGGAAAGTATTTATAGAAACGATACTTGGAAGGTATTTTATGACTTAGGGAAAGTGACGAGATGCCTGGTAAGGACTGTTAACATTGCAAATTCTTCTTTAGACTTTGTCACGAATCTCTAGATACATAAAATTAGAACCGGGCCAAATGTAGCAGAAATATTCAATTCATGGAGGAATGGTTAATGTGTATGATTCTAGCCAGAAATATTGTCTGGGACGACACAAAGAACGAACTTTCCTAGCAGCAGACCCAGCGACATATGAGCCTGTAACCTGTAACGACATTCACCCGGGGTGGGTTGAGCCGGCTCCAATATTGGAGTTTTATGGGAATTTGGAATTCACAAGCGGTCCCCAACCCGCATGTATAGCACATGAGATTTGATTATAGTGGTGAAGGTTTTCGTGCAGGACCATCCTTTTTGAAGGGCCGAATACAGAGACCTGGTGCACTACGTGCCACTAGGTCCCCAAACGACCCTCCGCAGGTTTTGAATTCAGAGTTTTGCTTCTCCCATCCAAGGCTATATGTCCTGCTACTCTGGAGGGAGAAGAAGAGGATTCACACCTTTCCCAAGGTTATTAGAACGTAAGTAATGACTGCAATTCGAACTCGGCTCTCCGATTCCGCAAGCCAAGCCGCTATCCATTACTCCACCGTGCCTCCTCAGCGACTTATGAGACGTTAACATAAGACCGCACAATTAGCCACTTTACTAGAGGTTAGCATTAGGCCAGGTCAATTTTGAAACCATGATATTTCCATCAATTTGAAGCTTGGGATTTGACATGATACATAAAGACACAATTTTTTTTTCCAAATCTTTTACGTTTTTTGAGGAAACGAGTTTAAAAGTTTAAGTTTCGGTTCAAAATCGTAGCGTTGGAATTTCATTGCGGTGATCAGTAAAAACTTTATTGCACACTCTTATAAAATTTATCATTTATTGAAGCTTTACAAATTGTATATGAAAAAGATGCATGGCACAAGAATATTATTATTAAATCATTGTGCCATCAAATAAGACTTTTATTTATTACAAAATAAACAAAGTTACTGAACAATTTAATTATAATACGATGTAATATGTTATATAGTGCAGTAGTTTTTGCATGATCGTTAAACCTAAATGCTTAGAAATTGACAAAAGCCATCTATCTACTTTTGAGTGTTAGTACAGCAAACCCTTGCTTTCATTCTGAGTGCAATGTTAATTTTCTAAAAATAATGAAATATCAACATCTACCCTCTTAGCCATGGAAGGCAATTTTAGATTTTTATTACATCAGTCAGTTAAGAGCGATACATGATACACGCTTGAGCGATCAAGTCCCTTTCAATACATGACTGACTAGGCAGAAGATATTCCCGCAGTAGGCTGCCGTTTCATTCTGCGGTGGACTGGTTGCCAACCAAGATTATTGGCCCCAGTCTGTCTTTGCAATTTTAAATTTTTTGCGTAGAATGTGAAATCAGTTCTCATTCTGGCTTGTTCTACTTCTTCATTCACTTTGACTCTGATTTTCTTGGAAAAAGGATGGATTTATCTTTTCTCATCCCTTCTATGGAGCAAACAGTAGTATAGACTGAACTCATCTGAATTCATAATTGTGGAACAGACAACGGGAAATCAGTTGCCAGAAATAACGTCAATTCACGAGTAATTAATAAAAGGAATCTATGGAGAGTGATGATCTCCTTCGTTCATGTATGGATAGGGCATTAAAAAAATTCAAACCTTATTTGTGTGAACGAAAATCCCCCTCGCTTTCTATATTTCTATCTTTCACTCTCTTGCATCTCTTACTCCCACTCTCTCCCATACTCACTTCAGTGAGCGTGCGTGTATGTATGTCTGCGTACGTCAATGAGTGAATGTGCGTGTATGCATGTTTTGTACGTATGAGTGGCCTTCCGACGATAATTTTTCCTCCCACTACCATAAAGCACCGATACATGCCGCAAGCATATATAAACCCAAAATTTGTCCGACGATCGCAAATAGCATGAAACCCAGGGTCACAAACTCATATCAATCCAACTATATATATATATATATATATATATTAAGACATTTTTCTGTTTATACACTCTTTTTATAGATACAAATATTTAAGTAAATGCTCTATTCCTATACGGAATCGTTTTCCCAGAAAATATTCGAATCCGGTCGGAGTACGAATATTTTCTGTGAAAATTTCTCGGACATTCAGGCCGGTAACTATTGTTTAATACTGTTTATTACAAATAGAGCATTGTCTTAAATATTTGTATCTATAAAAAGAATGTGTAAACATAGAAATATCTTAAAATAATTGTGGAACTTTGTCCATTTCATATATATATATATATATATATATATATATATATATATATGAAAAGTGAACATTGAAGTCAACACTCAGAGGCGACAGGCGAGACGAAATCGTCAGGCGGCCGGACGATTGCGTCTAGCATGAAATGCTCTATCTCTGATATTGAGCACTTTATCCCATAAATATAGCACACCTTGAAACTATAATTCTTCATCGCTCTCTTTCTCTCCCTCTCTCTCTCTCTCTCTCTCTCTCTCTCTCTCTCTCTATATATATATATATATATATATATATATATATATTTTTGATTGTGAAACTCTCTCCCGGCAAGACAATCCCAATTGGAAATTTTGTATTTTGTAATTCCTTCTTTTGTTTTTATGTAGTATGTCCTTTCAGCCTCTCCACTCCCCCTATCCTTTGTAACTCTAACAAAATTTCATCCCTCTTCCACCTCACACAGACTACGTTCTGTCATCCACTTAGATATTTCTAATATAATAAAATGCCGTCCCAAAATCGTATATTTTTTAAATTATTGTTCCTTTAGATTTACTGTCATCACTTGCCATTTTATTTTCCAATAACTACTTTCGAATTATACTTTGAGGTCTTGGTGATCGTGTATTCTTCTGTCTGTTTATTTATTTTATTCTCAGACATATTTGTTTGCAACACCCTCAGTTTCGTTCGTAATTAACCGCTTTCAAGTGTCATACCTTCTTAAACTCTTTCGAAAATTATCGGTGCCTCGCCATTTTGCTAAGCTCTTCACCAGTATTTTTTTAATCACTTGAAATGGATACGTCTGCAAATGATTCTTCGTCTGGAATCTTCTACGGTGCCACGTTTGCTCTGTTCCAAATTTCAAATCCGCTCAAATTAGAAACGTCATGTTTTTTTGTTCTTCGCATTTATTTTTCTGTACCAAGAAAAGATGTTTATATACTTATATATATATATATATATATATATATATATATATTGTGGGGGCTAGTTGAAGATGCGCGTACTTTTTTCAGACACTCATCAATTTAATTATCTTTTTAGCGTCAGCTTTAAATGTGGAAACGTAAATGAATCGTACTTGTTGTACGCGTTGGGCTGTTAGAATTTGCTCAATTAACTCGAAGAAATGCTGGAATATTCCGTCCGCTTATTTGGTTTTTTCTTCTACTGCGCGTATCAAAAGAGATTTTTCGGATCGGACTATTCAAAATACGATCGGTCGAAAACCTTGAAAGATGATAAGGGAACAAGCCCAGGAGATTTTTTCTATTCCCCTGAGAACAATATGTAGTCCTTATTCTTAAAAGAAAACTATTATGGTTTGGTTTGGTTTGTTTTTTGGGCATATCAACCTCCAAGAAGTATTTAATGCCGACAAGATTTTTATTAATGTTACTATTTTTTCTAAAAATTGTATTGTTGGTAATATTTTTCCAAAAATGAATTGCTGCTAATATTTTTCTTTTTAAAAAATGTACTGCTGGTAAATTTTCCAAAAAGACTATTGCTGGTATTAAAACATATGTTTATACTTTCATAAAGTTTTGGCCTCTTTTGCGGGGTTAACTATTTACCCATAGCTGGGACCCTGACAGGTGCCACCACCCGGGTCAGAGTAGACCTTGAAACACCAGCAATTAAGACCTCAAAACCTCCTCATCAAAGACTTAGTTGTCGGATGTAGTTTATTGTCTTACCCAGGACGCGGATGTAGCATATCGCCTAACCAAGGATGGAAATTTTTCTGATCGGTCTATTCATTAGGAGGTCCCAAAATACGATCGGTGGAAAACCTTGAAAAATGATGAAAGAACAAAGCCAGGAGATTTTTTTCTATTCCCCTGAGAGCAATATGTAGTCCTTATTCTTAATAGAAAAGTATTATGAAAGGAACTAAAACGATTTACGGTAAATTCATACAAGTATTCAGTATTTATTCGAAAATTCAGAAATTATGTTATAATTTATAATTACGATTAGACTTTCTCAGATTCATCAAGAGAAGCGACAGTGCGTTATTGATACTTTCTGTGTCGTTCTTGATTGGAGATAGGCTTGCTCAAGTCTTCATATATATTATACCTTAAATTCGGTGCGGAATAGAGGACCGCAAGAATTCATTGCCAGTTTTAAAATATTACTGCATAACCTTGAGGATCAGGTTTTGAATTTAGAGTTGTCCTTCTCCTAGACCAAATGCCTCCCAAGGCCGGTCTGTCCGAGGGTAGAAGACAAGGATTTATACCTTTCCCAAGGGTATTAGCACGTAACGGTTTCGACTGGAATTCGAACTCGGCCCTCTGATTCTTCATTCCATGACGCTATCTATGCACCATCGTGCCTCCCGCTCAAGTTTTTGTTAACCTATAATCTTTCCCAGAAAATTTAGGCACGAAATATTTATTAGAGAAAAATAGATAACTGTCTAGAGACGAAATCTTTATTAGATTCGATTGTAACGGCTTATCAAGCCTATGAAAGTTATTTAAAACCAGAGATTATTTTGTAGATTAAATATCTTTTTTCAGATAATAATGATTTAGTGACTAACGTATTAGTAATTAACCTTTAGCGGGATTAATGCCTACTCAGAATTTGATAAACAAACAAGAAATTAAAATGTAAGTATAAAGTGGGGGATCAATTCTATATTAGAATCAATATATAAACTGATCCCTCACTTTTTCGACAAGTTGCTTTCTATGGCTTTATAATCCAGAGAATGTAAATAAATCTAAAAGATATGACAATATAGCTAATCAAAATTTCATTGATTTTTTACGGCTTAGCAACCCTTTGCAGGTTATTTGAAGTCGGGATTTTTTTAGATCGTAATGTTTTAAAATAATAATGATTTTAATGATACACGTCTTAATAATTAATCCTTAGCTGGGGGAAAGAGGTGGATTCATATCTATCACAAGTGTAGTTGCAAGTAAGTGAATATAACGTACCCAAATATATATTGGAGTCATTATATATTACACCACCTACACATCCAAGCTTGATACTTACCTTACGTCCCTGCGCTGGTGGTATCACGGCTATGACTAGCTTAGACCAGCTCTGACCAGCTTGGACAAGCTATGACCAGCTAAGACCAGCTTGGACCAGCGGCTCGAGTGAAAACATACGGGTCCCCACGTTAAAAACTGACCTTGTGTCACAACCTGACTCAGTGGGGGGTCAAGTAAATACACCTACACATCCAAGCTTACTGCATCTGGTATTTGCAAGCGATCAGTCATCTTAATACTGACCAGACTCGAAGTTGCTTAACTTTGGGGATCATAGAGAACTGGTATGTAATGTGGCCGTCAGTGTAAAGTTATTAAAGCCTTTCCTCAAGGACTTAATGAGAAAATAAACGCGAAAATATGTGGCGGAAGTGAGTTACTGCCCTTAGATATATCGTCATGTGTTTAAGTTCACGTGATATTAGTATAACATGCAGTGCCCTTTGAGAACCATTCCTCGTTTTCCACATTTTTTTGTCTTCCCTGATTTTAATTAAATTAGTGATACGATTTTACGAATATTATTGCTACGGTTCGAATTACATTCATGCATCGTTTTTACTTAATTTCTAGCTACAGTTTTAATTAAATTAGTGCTACAAGTATAACTAAATTAGTTCTAAGTTTTTTACTTAAATTAGTGTTACATTTTTAATTAAATTAGTGCTAAATTTTTAATAAAATTAGTGCTACATTTTTAATTAAATTTGTGTAACATTTTTAATTAAATTTGTGTAACATTTTTAATTAAATTTGTGTAACATTTTTAATTAAATTAGTGCTAAGATTTTAATGGCATTAGTGCTACATTTGTAATTAAATTAGAGCTAAGTTTTTAATTAAATTAGAGCTAAGTTTTTAATTAAATTAGTGGTACATTTTTAATTAAATTACAGCTACATTTTTAATTAAATTAGGGGTACATTTTTAATTAAATTAGTGCTAAGATTTTAATTAAATTAGTGGTACATTTTAATTAAATTATTGCTACATTTTTAATTAAATTAACGCTACATTTTTAATTAAATTAGTACGACATTTTTAATTAAATTTCTTCTAATTTTTTCATTTAATTAGTGCTACATTTGTAATTAAACTAGTGCTTCACTTTTAATTATATCAGTGCTATGTTTTTAATTAAATTTGTTCTACATTTTTAATTAAACTAATGCTAAATTTTTAATTTAATTATTGCTACATTTTTTAATTAAATCAGTGCTAAGTTTTCAATGAAATTAGTGCAACACTTTTGTTGTAGCATATTTACGGACGATAATGCGTATGTCCGCATTCACTTAAATACATTAGTAATGATTGTATGTTGGTCTTTAGTTGGAGATTCGTCAAACTCTTTGCCCTGAGACAGAGAGGATCAGCAGACGAGGCTCTGTCGAAGGGCAAAGTCTCATCTCAGTAACAGCTACTCGACCCCATTTTATATGGGGTCTACGGGGAATTTTTGGCCGAGCCTACGGACTCGGATACCACGCATTAAATTCGGCCTTCCGCATGTGGCGGTTGGTGTATATCATACAGTTGGAGATTCATTGTGGAATTCACTTCTTACTTCTACGCGCCGCTGGCGAATATTATGTATGATGTTCTTGTCCTAAGTATTGTCATTCATTACCAACCATTGTATGATTGTTCTATTCAGTAACCTTCACTAACAATGTCAATCAAATTCGTGCTACATTTCGATTAAATTAGTATTACGGTTTTAATTCAACCAGTGCTACAGTTTTATTAGTGCCACAGGTTTACTTAAACTCTGAAATTTTAATTAAATTCGTGCTTCGGGATTAATCAATTTAGAGCTACGGTTTTAATTAAATTCGTGTTACGGTTTTAATTAAATTAGTGCTACAGTTTCAATTAAATTCGTGTTACGGTTTTAATTAGATTCGTGCTACAGTTTCAATTAAATTCGTGCTACGGTTTTAATTAAATTAGTGCTATGGTTTTGATTAATTTCGTGCTAACGTTTTAGTTTAATTAACAAAGTAAAAACAATATATGCAAATATGAATGAAGTAAGCGTATTTTTAAAGCATGTCATTTGGCAATAAAAGACTCTAAATTTAAATGCAGATACTCTTTACAATTAGAAATCGCTTCGTCACTGTATTAAATAATAGTTTAGCAGACTATATTTTTAGGGAATTGTATTTCTCCTCTGACTTCCTTATTTTGAACTTTGAGGTCAGATACAGAAAAACAAAGGAAGTCGAATGAATGTTGGATGTGGAAAGAGATATCTGAGAGTCAAGTCTTACACATCATACAATGTAAACGTTTTACTTTCGTCTCTGGGAACTTGCTCCCAAGTGAGGGTGAAAGAGCGACCGCACTGACTAATTAGAAATACACACATCGATGTGGTTAATAAAATAATAGTTAAGCCTTTTGCTGATGTTCTCTTTTATCTTCGAACAAAAAACAACTAGCAATCACCGGCTGTGAGAGAGTGAAGGTCAACGTCAATGTGATGGAATCGATGCCGTCGCCAAAGACCCCTCCCAGCATTAGGGAGGCTGTCGGCCCAACACCAAACCCAAAACTGTTTCGATATTATAAACAGAATTCCTTTCCATTATGAAAAAATACGCAGACTTTTTTCTTTTTTTACAATGAAGTTCACCCTATATAAGGCCCGGGAGCCACTCGATGTAGAGGGTTGAAAAATAAGAAGCAGTTTGCAGATATGTGGGGAAAGATAACTGTTAATTCTAGACTTGAACAGTTTAAGCTTGTAGAGATCGGGAAAACATCCTCTTGGGAATGGGTTTGCGGGAAGAAGCTGCTCAAGTGGAAATTAATTTTCCCTGACACGGAAGTAATAAGGGTGGTTTGCTACAATGGGCGTGGCATAGTGTGTCTTAGCTGTGAATGTTAAAACTGGTGGAACTAAGGAATATAGCTCGTCTGAGTACTTTCGTGGGAATATAGCAATGAGAGGCTTGCGACATTTCCTTTGTGAGAAAGAGTTTGTAAGGTGGAAAATAATTTGTCACACACAATGACTCGAAGACGCTTTTTGACAGAAAAAATGTCTAATCTACAAGTATTCTCTGGAGAATTGTTCCCTATATTTCTACGAGCAGAATAATCTATTTAAGAAATGGTCAACAATTTTTCCTTACTACAAATATATCCATTTTTACACAGTGATGCATAGATCGTAACCAAAAAGCAGAAAATGAACGCTCCATTAATGATGCGAAATTTAATACTGGTATCAGCTCATTCGTTTGCATTCTATACGAAACACATCATTAATGCAAATGAGGTATCACGATCCCAATATGAGGTACCGTTGCTTAGATTCTAGCGGGTGATTTGGGCTTATAGTTCAAGACATCCAGACGGCACTACGGGCTGATCATTATCAGAAAGCGACAATTTCTGGAATCAGTTTACATGCTTCGTCCCATTTTCTAACGACAGTTCAGCTCGATATTCTTTTCATTACCATTAAGCTGACTTTAAAGAATATTTCTCATGAACTCAACAAATATATCAACTTTTATTCATATAAGAAAAAAGTCAACTGAAGAAGCCCGGATAGTAAGAGAAAGGGACATGTCCCTTCTGCAGACGTCCTTGAAGAGAAAATGAGATCACCCTCATGCCCTCTTTCCGTTCCCTGTACATAAGGACTTTCGGAAGTGTCCATGCCAAAACCAGCAGGGCCGGCACTATTGAAGACGAGTGTATGGGCTTGATAACTGAACGTGGGTGAGAATTAAAGCAGTGGTGACCCGGTCGGACAAATTGATGCCCAGAATGCCTCTCAGACAGCGATGAAAGGTGCTGAGTCGTCAGTCCTGTCTGGAGTCAATGCGTAATGTCTAGCTGCCGTAGAGCAACAGGCTGGCAATCTGTCCTCTCCAGGGCACATGCCTGGGAAGAGATTTATGAGAGATCGACTGTTGCCCATGCTGCACGTATCTCCTCTCCACGCCACCGATGTTGTCCAAGGGAAAGATAGAGGCCAATACAGCTTGCCTTCGGCGCAGATGTCAGAACGAAGTTGAGCATAGCATCGGACTGTCTTAGGGACTCAAGCTCAGGATTTTTCGTCAGGGGTTACTGACGAAACCTTTACAATGATTTGATATGGCCACAAGGCAGCGGAGGTTTAAAATCAGAGTTTTTCTTCTCTTAGATGAACTACCTTCCCGGGCTGAGGAGTTCCATCTATCCGAAATTCGCACGGTTGAAGAGATATAATTGTAACTGTACTCTTTCAAAAACACATACATATACACACGCGCGTGTGTATCATACGCACATAGAGGTACACACAGATTCATAATTGCTGAAGTTTAATATCTTCTTTCTTTTTCTCATATATTCATATGAATACTCGTGCAATTTCGCTGTGACTCAGTTAATAGTTATATAAAAACACATGAAAATATCTCCGGTTTGTTTAAATTTATGCTATTTCTTTTCACCTTTACAACTAATGACAACCCGTGGCTTAGATGCGTATTTTTTTTACTTTTAGTTGAACGTAAATACACACTGCAAGAAATGGCCATGCGTGATCTGGACATGAAAAATACCGCAGAAGTAGATATATCATACATGAAAAGCGTTATTAAGCGACGTTGTTGTATAGATGTAAGAGAAGATTGTATGACGTGTATATTATGACTATATGTACGATAGATAACATTTGATCTAGACTTGATGTTTAGATCGTCAAGATCGGGAAAGCATCCTCTCTGGATTCTATACCACAATGCAGTGGTTCTTAAGTAGAAGTTGTTCAAATAGAACTTCCGTTTTAGTACTAATGATATATTATGAAATTTAAAAGTTGTGTCTAGGCAGATTGATACGTATTCACGAGTAAATAATTAAGAAGCATAAAATATCTTGGGTTTCTACTACGGACTGTTTATTATCTTTTGTATATATATATAAACAATAGTGAAATCAAGTTCCCAATGTCTCTTGGGTATGTCCCTTTATTTCTTCTCCCCTAGAGATTAAGTTTAGTAAGGATAAGCATCGTAATAATGGTCGAGCTCAAGTCAGCCTTGCGCAGAGTTGGAACGACCAGAGAACATTTTTTACTAGCATTTTTTAAAGTTATTTTTTCTCTTGCTGATGACTATACTTTCTGTATTCTTGCTGACAATGGTTAGTCTTTTTTCTCACTTTCTCCTAGCACGTTGTCTGAACCTCCTGTATTTTCTTTTCTCGGCCCTCAACAAAGTGTCATCTGCGTGTGTTATAATGTGAAGATTACGCCTATCGATAATAAATCCTGGTAGGGTCTTCAGTTCTTCCTTTAGGATAGTGTCGCTGTAGAGGTTGAATAAATTTATCGAGAAGATGTATCCTTGTCTCACGCCCCTTTCTATTTTTGTGTATTGGCATGCGGCTTGTCCCCAGAATAAGTTCTGGATCATTCTTTTCTACATAGACCGAGTAAACTTAGCAGTGAAAATAGATCCTTCTGGCTTATTTTGTCTAATGATTTTTGCGTAATCTATAAAACGTAAGTGCATATCTATACAACTATATGGTAATTAAAATGTAAGCTCTTCTAATACGAAAAAAAAAACATGTCTTAAAATATAAAGTAGTTCGTACTAAACAGTTAAAGAAAGAAGAAAAAATTAATGGTAGACATTAGTGATCTCGTTTTTTGACGTGCAGGGATAAGAAAAAAAATGAGAAGACAAGTGTTTCTTTAAGTCTATTTCTATTGTCTTAGTTAAGCAGCAAAAATTATTTTTAGTTGGCGCTAAGAAGGTGAAACAGACATTATCGTCTCTTGCAGTTGGATTCCTTAGGCTAAATTAAATGAATTGAAGATATTAAAGAAGATTCTTCAAATCGAAAGAGAATTGTTACACTAATTATTACAGCCTAAAGGTGATTTTCTATCACCGACTCTTTTATAGATTGTATTCTATAGTCAAATGCATTCGTCTGTTTCCGTTTATGTAGTGAAATGAACCTGTCTGTTACTGGTGTCTCCTAAGCTGTGACACAGGTGGGTTTAGTTACGTTGTCAGCTGCTTCTTAAATTGAGTTGATTGCTTCTGAAATCCTTGGCTAACAAAAACATCAAGCTCATGGTCTACGAGCTGGTGTAATATCGGCTCCCTTGTACGAGTGTAATACTTGTATACTCTACCGAAGATTCTATAAAATGGAATTATGTCAAATCCTGCGAAACGAGTAGCAGAACCGGTTCACAAACAACGATGTTCTCCTCCGTTCAGTGATGGAGAGTCTAGAAAGCATCATGACTCGTCACCGACTTCGATGGGCCGGACCCCTTGCCCGAATACCAGACATCCGCATACCCAAACAAATCCTCTTCTCGGAGCTCGCATGTGGCAAGAGACGACGTGGAGCCCCACTTCGTCGATTCAAGGATCAGCTCAAAAGCACCTTGTAGAAATCGACCCGCTTAATTGGGCGATGGATGCTACAGAAAAACTCAATTGGAGAAGTGCAGTACACGAAAAAATAACATCATTAGAAAACACCAGAAAACAAATAGAAGAGACGAAGAGAGCAAAAAAAAGCCAGAACTCTCCCATCCCCTAAAACCTCCCACCCTATATCTTTTGCGTACGTCTCTTTAAATCCAGTGTAGAACACATTTTACAGAGAAGGAAATGTCAATGAGTACCCCAATACTCGACAACGAGTTCCGACAAAGAACGGACAACTGCTTCTTAAAATATAAATATCTAAAAGAATCTTGTAAAACAGATATCAACCCGTCTATATTTCTAAGATGAGGTCTTATGTACACTATGTACATTATTCGGACTATTGTCCTCATCTTTGTTACCATATTTATTACAACGTTTCAGCCTTTCAGTATCTGTCTATATTTCTGAGATGAGGTATTATGTACACTATTTACATTATTCGGAATATTGTCCTCATTTTTGTCCCGATATTTATTACAACGCTGAAATTGCTGATAACAGAGTGAAACGGCTAAAGTTCCTGGGACGCAAAATTAGGTAAAAGGTCTTGGAGAATTTAATACTTGCAGGAAATCCTGATGATAAGAAAAACAATCGAAAAAACATCGAGTAAGCGATTTAACAATTTGTTTCTTTGAATGGATAGCATAACAAGAATGAGGAATACTTGGAGCACCAAACAGACAGAAAGACGTGGAGAGCCATGGTTTCCTATGTCTTAAAGGGACATGGCTTAAAAGAACAGTATGTTGGCGTACAAAGAATAATCTAACACGTAGCTTTTTACGTAAGATTTATCGATTATTTTTCGTTTGCGAAAATGGGAGATTGCAAAGAGACTACTTTGCATTTCGGATCACATCTCCAGTTTTCTACTATGGCACGTTCTTGCCTTAAGTAAGAGAGCTCTTCAATCTACAACTGTGACGCTTTTACTGATAAGGCAGGTATTTGGTATCTACAAAGGGGGAACTGAAAATTCTTCTTGGCCTGAACAAAAAGACATAATCACCCCCGACCAAAAATCTTTTACACTGTTCCCAATAAAAAAAAGCGGTAAATTCAGATGAGTCCCGCAGAAACTGAACAATCCTCGTCGACGTTCGAAATGTTTGACTGAATGTTCAACACAAAGCTGTAAGTGTGGTAACCAGGAGGCCGTAATTTTATTCAAGGCCATGTATATTCAAGAAATTTGTTCAAGGTTATTCAAGATCAGTTATTCCTGAAAGATAAAACTGTGATAATATTTTTCCGCTTTCACTTTCAAGAGTATCTAATGACTTCTTTTGGTTTTGCGCAATAATTGAGCCGAGTAAGAAAAGGAAGATCAGTAAAAAGGCCGTTAACAAAGTAAGCTTCCGCACATGATTATCGAAGCAAACGTATGTAAACAACACCAGTAATGGCGGACAGACCTGACGCGAATGAGTCCGAAATTTTATTGTCGATAACTACAAAACGGTAGATTTCCTCAAAGTTTCATTGTTATTTTCAAAATAAGCATATAAATTTACATCGAAATGAAAATTTTCAGGAAATTTTTATTATAATTTGTGTGCAGGGCTTACACGGCAAATTACGCAAAATTTTCACCACAGTTTCATAGATATTTTTTTATTTGTTTATTTGACATTATGTATAGTACCCCATTTTTCTTTCACTTCTTTGAGAAGGTGCTGAAAAGATCTCCCCGGCCCAAGAAGAAGTCATACCACAAGAAAGAAATTTGTTGAACAGGACGAGCCAAGATCATTTAAATACCGTTCAGTAGATTGTATTTTTTGTTTATTTCATATGAAAATTAGGTCATATGATAAATGTTCATATGATAATTAGGTCATATGATGAATGCTCATATGATAATTAGGTCATATGATAAATGGTCATAGTGGTAATTAGGTCATATGTTAAATTCTCATATGGTAATTAGGTCATAAATAATTTCTCTTTTTGATTCCCAACTTTATTCCTCAAAGAAAAGAGTAGCTATGTTTATTTATTTATACAGGTCTTCCATAAAGTCGTTATGCGATTTAAAATACTTGTAGCTTTGTAACTATACATGATAGAAACATTTTTTTTTATCACGAGGAAATACGGTAAAGACATATCAGAGAGACTGTGTGGTTGTATACAGAAAAAGAAAGGAAGAAAGAATGAAAGAAAGAAATAGAGGAAAGAATATCTATAAGCCTTGTATGAGTTTAACGTCTGCTTCAGTGAAATAGAAAATTTTTGTACCATTTTACTTCGTTAAATAACGACCTCCATACCCTATTTATGATTTTTATCGCAATGGTTCACCTCTTTCAATCAAGCTGTTAGGGAATTTTAAACAATTTAACTGCCTAACTTTGATTAAATTATTCAAAAATGAATATTCAATATTATTTTTTTCCTTAAACTGACAGCAGAAAGCTTTCTCTTCCTTTTTCACAGATTGTTTCTATCATGCATAATTGCAAAGCTACAAGTATTTTAAATTGCAAACAGACTCTATGGACATCTCTTATATTCACCATTTGTGGCACCATACATCCTGACGATTTGAAAGAAATATTTATAGATATATGATTTGCTTTTTTACGGTTTATCAACGATTTGAGGATTATTTAAGGCCAAAAAATATTTTAGGTTTTAAGAATAATTCTTTCCTTGCATTCAGGCGATTTGAGAGAAAGAAAGAGAAAACGAAGAAGAAAGAAAGAAAAAGTAATACGAGACGGGTCATAGGCGAACACACACACACACACGGCTTAAGAGACGGGAAGGAGGAGGAAAAAGGTTATTGTTGATAGATATCAGATGTCGAAAATATCTAGGTCACCTACGAACAAGCGTTGACCGATTTCCGCTTATCCGCGAAGAATGGAATTGTGTTATCAATAGATGTCACCAATTAAGAAATCCATTTTTTTTGAAAACGTTAGATTTTGATAGTGGACGAAACGCAGATGTAGCTTGCAGTTTTGACTGGGTGTGGACGATTAAAATCCCACACAAGTAGTTTTCACTGGCTAAGTTTTTCTTTTGACAGAATAGACTTTTGCCCTGCGATAATAAAGATTTTTGTTATCAACACATGGGCCGAAGAAAACTGAAATATTTTTATTTCTGCTTTGGAGACGCCAAGTTGGCTGAGATCTTGGAGGAAAATTCCTTTCTTAGGCCATGTCGGATTAGCGATAAACTGCTTGACAAACGCCACGTGTTGAAACCGAGAGTTGTCACATCAACCGCTCATGATAAGGGCGATTTAATTAATTTTTTTTTTAGTTAAGCAAGGTATTTCTTTCCCAAAACAAAGCCACGGGTTGTTCACGCCCGACTAAGACGTCATTGGCCAAGTGAATCACATGACGCACGGAGGAGGAGGAAAGATACCCGACCAGGACCTCATTGGCCGAGAGTGGTCACGTGACGCACGAAGAAAATCAGTCGACGCCTCTATCCAGAGTATAAGTATGAGAAACCGATACGAAGGAGTGGGGAGAGCAGTTCACGCCCCTCAGAAGCATGGTGAAAGAGTGGGAGTGAGAAAAGAGTTACCAAAAATGGAAAAGAGTGGAAAATCCCTAACCAGAAATAAGAAGGGTGGATATGTATTTAGAATTATCGAAGAACCCCCGACGCCAAACAGACCCACCCCGGTTTTTGTCGGCGTCAATAAAAGCGAGACCCCAACCGACAGAAATGAGTTCGTTCGCCCCTAGCGGGCAGAAGAGGCCAGTTCGTTTGGCCTGAGTGCCGAGTTCGTTCGTCCCAAGCTAGCGAGAAGAAGTTAGTTCGCGCACCGACGGCAGAGATGAGTGCCCAGAAGAGTTGAGCCCCGGACGGCAGGCAGAGAAGAGCTCGGACCCTGGCGAGAAGAAGTTCCTCGGACTCTGGCAGGCAGAGTTAGTTCACGCACCGACGACAGAGATGAGTGCCCAGTGTTGAAACCGCATCAAGATAGCTGACCAAGATTCACGCACAATTTTGGACTCTTCTTCAACCAAGAACAATTAGTTTGAAGAGCGACTTAGAACCAGACCACAGAAATAACTTTTTCGACTTTCGTCCAAAGACACACCGAAACACAAATTTCTTAGAGAGCAGACAACTTGAAGCGTTAAAATTTGCCTAGCGAAAGCGTCGTGCCACAATCCACAGAACGGGTCGGGAGGTAGACACAGTCCTATGTACCGAACAACTAGACATAAAAAGTTTGTTACCTTTTTCTTGATACTTTGAACTTTGTGAGTTTTCATTTTATTTTATTTTATGCGTATTTGTGTGTTATCACCCCCGTTGAACTCAGCTTGCATTACGGCCCCAAACCCTGTTTGATCTCGTCTGTCTAAGATCAATTCACAACGTGGGTAGGCAGACTGGAGATCAGTGCAGTTACCCTGGTAACCAGGCGTTGGAAGCAGGTTGGGAACGGCGAGGCTGGTATTAATCTAACCAGATTCCTACCCGAATCACCAAAGGGTTAGAACGTCACGTTTGGAGCAGCGGCACCCGGACGGAGCCGCGAGGAGCGAACAGCTGACGCCGCGGCGAAGACGTCACAATTGGTGCTGTTTAGGGACGTCACAACTGACGCTGTGGTAGATCAGGATAGAACGTCACAGTCGGCGCTGCGACCGGGGGACGACGTCACAATTTATTGACTTGTTGTCACTTAACAAACAGCTACTCGATATCTTTTGAATAAAATTCCGCAGGTTTTGATGTAAAAATGTTTTCGATGCACTCATGACTTCATGATTTTTCATTAGAGAAAATTTTCCCCATTCAAGCGATTTCAGCGATCGAAAAACTTAATAATCGGTTTGTCTAAGGTCATCTGTCTTTTGCAATGAACATTGTTGTATGCAATCCACTTTTCACCACTTTTTCTGATATATTTAAGAACGGTTAATTAGGATGATGCATTCATCAGTAAAATTAGTTCCCCACCAAAAAAATTAAATTAAATTAAACACGGAAATGACTTAGGAATTTTTTTCAGCATTTTTATTCAGTTAGCGCATTTTACACTGCTGTCACCACACCACGAATTGGGATTCATGGTGATATTTAAGGCAAAATAGTGCAATGGCTTCCCGTTTCCTTTTGCATTGAATGCTGTTGAGGTTACTCACAATAAAGTTTAGGTACAATGAGAACAGTTATCATGAAAGTATTTATAATAAAGCCTACATTACAGCGCTGGGAGAGAAATTGAAGCCGGGATACAAGATCAGGGCCAATGAAATTGCAGATTTTTCTTTGTATTTTATCAAGAATCTCAAAATGTATAGCAGGGGCATCATACTAGATTGACATAGATATGTAGATAGATCTTTTTCCCACTTCTTTTTTCCTATTTTCTTTTACCCCACACGCTTTTTCCTCCCTTCTCTTCCTCTACCTTCTTTATCCAAATTCAATTTCTTTTCTCTTCGTTTTTCCTCAATTGCTTACAATTCCTTCATTTTATTCAGTTAGCACATTTTGCACTCCCCTCTATTTCGCAATTGTGCTTCATGGTGACATTCAAGGCAGAATAATGCAATGGCTTGTCGGTTCCATTTGTACTGGGGATATTTAGGTTACCCGGCATTTTTCTCAGAGCTGAATTTGTTTTTGTCTTCTAGCTTTTGTCAAAAAGCAGGACCCAAACAATCAGCCCTGGTCCACCCTTGCAGCCATAGCTCTCCGGAACTTCTACTTCAATATCTACTGAAAGGAGCGGTGTAGCCTGGCCCTTTCAATCGCTGTAGGAGAGATCTGGAAAACGCGCAAACCATCCAGGCCAAGGTTGAAGAGAAACAAATTGGTTCTCGCAATTCTTAGAATATCAACAACCAAATGATGTACAGAGAACGTGGCTGTGCTTAGAATTATAAATGGCCCCGAGGTCTTATCTTCCTCGACAGATAAGGGGAAGCTCTTCGCCTCAATATTTGCCTAAAACTGAACGTTAGATGACAAAGTCCATCCCATTTCCACGTCTCACTAAGGACAATCTTGGTTTGAATTTAGTTTCTTTCTGCTGCATTGATTGCCACCCAAGGCTATAGGACCGATTTTCCCGATAGCTGAGGAGTTGTAATGTTGAATTCATATATTTCTCAACGTATGTAAATGTAATGGCTTCGTATAGAATTCAAACTCTGTATTCCGAGCCGTTAACCATTAATCCATCGTGCTTGCCCCCACTTAGAAATCAACCTAATGTAAACCCATGATGGATGCTGAAAGTTATCGAGAAAAAACTTTCCGAATGAGCATCAGAACTTCTTTTGAAATCACTTTTAGGTTGGGCCGAGAACTTTTATTAATTCCATCATAAAATAAAAAAGATGTCACGCAATTACACTAAGCCTTATTTGCTGAGAGCTAGTCAATTAATTGACTTACCATTTAATTTTATTGTTCCAATATCTTTACGGCAACTTTATTTTTTCAGCCAATTATCTTCCTGCTTTTGCACGTAGACATGCTTTACAGTCATTAAAAGTCCACCCTTAAGAGAAATGTTGTGGAGTAGCTGAACACCCCATATAAGATGTACTGGTCTAAGACTATTTAAACAGCTCTCTCTCTCTCTCTCTCTCTCTCTCTCTCTCTCTCTCTCTCTCTCAGAGAGAGGAGTTAAAGATAACCGTTAACTCTGCTTGTCGACTCTCTACCTCAGGACAGAGAAAAAAACAAACGAGGCTATACTGAAGGGCTGAGTCTCGTCTGGGGAGGTAGACAAATACCCGATCCCGTGTATACAGTGTCTACGGGCAATTTTTGCCCGAGCCTAGGGGCTGGGAATTCTCACCTAATAAACCGGCTTTGTGTCACCTCCCGCCTTGTGGGGAGGTTTCGGATAAAGAACGAGGAGTTAACGATTAACTGTTTATTATATTAATCTGTTTTCTTAACCATGTGCCATTTTATTCTCCGGAATAAACTACTACATATTTTCTATATGTGTCACCCTTTCCTACTCATGACACAGTAATAACATAGATTCTGATCTTGCTATGGGGATATTTCTTAAGCTTACCTAAAACTTACACAAAACACCAACATAGGAGAACTAGTGAACATCAAAATCATTAGAGTTGTAATGACATATACAGATATTCTTATTCTATGTGTAGTGTATATTTACACTGTAAGCGTCCTAAGCTCTCCACAATTTCTTGTCCTGTGTAGCTCTTAATAAATAATCTCTTTGTCTTATCTCTCCTAAACCTTGTTCTGCCATCCATTTACTTAAGCTCTAAGTAAGTTAGTCGACGTTTTTCTCTGTCTCTCTTTTCTCCAACTAGACTTGTGAAAATCAGATTTTCCAAGCCCTTTTCCTCATTATGCGTCCGAGAATTCCAAATGTCTCTTCCTGTTGTTAAGTGGTGTCCTTTTTCTTTCCATTTTCTCTAGTTTGTTTGTATCCTTCTTTTAGAACCGCATTTCCAAAGCTTCAAGAATTTTCTTCATCTGTGAGATTGCCCAGCATTCACTGCTATGTACATGAGATGATATTAAGTGAAAGTTCAGTACTCTTTTCTCTATGGGAAACAATATGTATATGTATGTAATATGATGCTGAACAAATAAGAATCGTTTATAAATTTAACATGTTTTAATAAAGCTTCATCAGAGAATGAAATATTGAGAAAATGGAGAAAGAAAATCTGGTATTTTTATTTTTAAAATTTTTTTTATTTGAAAACATTTTTTTAATCTCAAAGTGTCAACTTTTTTATTTTTTATTTCTAATTTTTTAATGTTTTTGATTTTCTTTTAATTTTCTTTATTTTTAAGAATTTTATTTTTCTCCTCCTTATTTGATTCTCTGATGAAGCTTTAATAAAATCGAAACATGTTAGATTTATAAACGTTTTCCGTATTTGTTACTTATCTTGTCACTCTGTCATATTACAATCCATATTTGATCCCCATCTCTCTCTCTATATATATATATATATATTTATATATATATATATATATATGGTCTCACGCTTTCCACTGACCTGAGGTGGAACAACTAAATTGAATCAAGAGCTTCATCTACCACAAGGAAAGGAAAATTGCTTCTTTGCGTCGCACCAGAAGGTCTTTCGCGTCTGAGTCCATCCCTCAAATCCACAAATCAACCATTCTTCCTTGCATTGAAAACTGTTGCCATATATGAGCTGGTGGCACCCACTGTTCATCTTGACGTCCTCGACAAAATCCAGAGACAGATATGCAATATGATAGGTCCTGATCTGGCATCTCGTCTACAGTCACCCTCTCACAGACGTGATGTGGCTTCCCTCTGTCTTTTCATGGAAACTGCTCTGATGAGCTACTTTCACTGGTACCCAAACTGCATGAATTCAAGCGTGATACTGCGTTAGGATCTCAGTCTCATGCTTTCACTATCGAAACGGTTAAATGTAGCTGTCACTTCTACCCAATCAGCTTCTTATCTCGCACTTCCCTACAGTGGAATTCCCTTCCTCTTACTTGCTTCCCTGATACCTTTAGTCTTCAAATATTCAAATTTATCCTTTCCTCAACCCTCGCCCAATCTTTACTCTTACTCTCGCTCTCACTCTCACTCTCATAGCAAGAGGACCAGATCAAATATGGTAGCAATATTCCATGCATGGACGAATGGTAAATTTGTAAATGTGCAAGATGGATTCTAACGACAGAAATTGCCGAGCACGACACAGTTAACCAATCTTCCTAGCTGCAGATCTAGCAATTGACGCAATATAACCTCCTCTCTTCTTGTCAGCGGAAAACGTTAGACCGAGAAGGGGTATTGTGTCTCTCTACAGGAGGTTAGCATCAGCCATGCTGATAGAAAACAGTAAATGTTGTCACAAATGATTAATAGAAATCAGTTTTGTTGATTTACAATCCAGCTGGGAAATGACAGCAAATCACTTGCCTCTCCCCTTTTATAGGCAGAAGCACACAAATGCATGATAGGCCCTTTTTCCTTGCAAATAAAATAGGCCACTTTGCAGTTTCAAGTGACTTAGTCCCGATCTGTCTTGTCTTGAAATCAGAACGCTGCGTTCGCTTGTCCGAACTTGCTTTTGGGTAACAACGTCAATTCTTCTTTTAACTTTTTGCAATATTACTGTTGATTTGTCTCGCATATAATTTTGCTCGCTTTATTTTTTCTTTTTGCCCTGTTTCTTTTATTTATTTATTTTCCTCTTGTTATTGGTTATTGCAAACTTTGTCAATTTTGATTATTGAACAGTTCTACTATTTATTTTGCATTTGATCATGTTTACTCATGTCAATAGATTTGTTCAGAAGGCGTTAAAATTAAAAAGCAATTCATTACCCCGGTTAACAACTGACAAAAAGTCATATTTTTATATCAACTGCCAATTCGACTTTATCGAACTGATGAAAATTAATATTAGTTTTGTATTCTGAGTTTAGATTCTTCTTAGAATTTATTTTCATTGTAGATTTTTCTTTGTATTTTATCGAGAATCTCTACATAGCAGAAGTACGTGACCAGATGTGGCAGCCATATTCAGTGAATAGATTAATGGTGACCTCTATTCTCCTGAATAACTTTGGATTTTCCCTCCTTTTCTATTTTGACATCCATATACCGTTTATCTTTTGTCCTTTTCTTCGTCCCCACCCACTGTGCCCAATCTTTTCTCCTGTTTTCACTTTCTGTAACCCATTACGTACCAGTGGCATTCCCACCTTGCTTGAGGTGAAAATGATTAATATATATATATATATATATATATATATATATATATATATATATATATATTAAGTAATAGCTAATTCTATAAAATGAAACTAATATGTTTTATATATATGAGCATAAATAAAATAGTTTATGAAAACATAATTAGATTCTCATAAAGTAATTTTAACATTACCATATATGTACTTAATTAGTAAATAAATTAAATATATCTTAAGTCGGAACGAATAAAAATATAAATTCAAAAAATGTGACTAAATAATATTTGAATGCACCTTTAAAAAAATCGCAAATATAATTTATATTAAAATAAAAATTAAATAAAAAATAAAAATAAAAGTACCAAATGCGTTGCTATTGAAACCCAGATGAATTGTTGGAGCATAGACACTACGACAAATTTCTACTTGAAAAAAAAAGTTTGTGTCAATAAAAAGATACCACAGTCCCACTTTAACTCGACCGACTTGATAGCGACAATACATTAGATAAATGAGTTTTCTAAATAAGTTAAATCTTAATACCCCTAAAATAAAAAAAGATTAAATTTTTCCTTAACACCAACATCCCAAAATATCAAATTTGTCTGGACTTATAAATTAAGTAAGTCAGTTGCTAAAAGGTTATTCTTAGCATCGCTTGATAATGGAACGGAACTTTGTATTTTAAGTTTAATTTTTATGATTGAATTTTTCCCAGTTTTGAAACATGGGAATTTCGGTGTTGCGCTGATAATATATTAAAAAAGACAATAATAATAATAATAATAATATATATATATATATATATATATATATATATATATATATATATATTGGTGCTCTTGCTATTGTTGCTCTTGCTATTCATCTTGATGTTCTTAACAAAATCCAAAGAAAGATCTCTAATGTAGTCGATTCTGCTTTTTTTTCCCTGGTACGCCGACTACATGAATTTAAGTGTTCAATTAGATTGACATCTACGCCCCCCCCGAGTTTACTGTTGAAATGCAACTGCCCCTTCTACTTCAACAGTTTCTTTTCTCGTACCTCCCGCCTGTAGAACATCCTTCCGATTATTTTCTCCCCTGATAAATACAATCTTCAAAAATTTAAATGCAACATCAATGGACATCTTCTATCGTCTTGAATTCCGATCATCTTTTGTCCTTTTCCCCAATCCTCCATATTCTCAGTCTTTTCTCTCACTTCCTGCTTAATAGTGCCATTCCCGTATTGCTTCGTTTTAAATGATTATATATATATATATATATATATATATATATATATATATATATAACTTGTTAAAGTTATTACTCGCTGTCTCCTCTTGTTTCTCAGGTTTTTCACATGTCCTTTGAATATTAAATTCTATAGTTCCCCCTTCCTAGAGAATTTAACATTTTAAGGATATATTGAAGACAAGAGAAACTTTTGCCATACTTTTCCGAATCCTGTGATTATCCTCACTGGGAACTTTCCAATCGGTCCGATTACTTCATTTGCTTAACTCGCTTAAAATCTTCTCTCTATCTAAACAATATTGTCCAATATTTTTCTCACATTGATGTTCACGCTGGAAACATCATTGTACAAGGCCCAAGATCCAATCGAGATAGAGGGTTACAGAATAAAAGCCACAGTTTATGCAGTTGTGAGTTCAATACCAGGCCACAGCAGTGATGGACGAAAACTTGGAGAGCTGAGTTAAAGGAAAATAACTGAGACATACGGAAGAGACATGGCACGTGGAACTAGAACAATCTACTCCGGTATACGAAATGAAGGGTTCGGTTCGAAATTAGAACCAACTGAAGAAGGACGGAGAATACAACGGCCGAAATCTTGTGAATATGCCAATAAAGATGAGGATAAGTGTCCGAATAATATAAATAATGTAAGTATATCCCAAGGTTATTTGCGCGTAAGGGAATATAACGAACCCAACGGGAATTAAAACTTGGCTCTCCTACTAACAATTCCGATTAATTATCCATTACACCAGCCGCACACATCCAGATTTACAGCACCTGGTAATCTCAAGCGGTCACCCATTTGACTAGACTCGACTCGACGTTGCTTAACTTCTTTGGAAACCGGTGTTTGTAGCTTTCCTTTGCCTTTCCTTTAAATAATTTCATGCTAATTCTTCTTTTCACTATGGTACATAGACTTTATGAATTTAAGTGCAGTACTAGATTAGTGGCAAGGTCTCATCATTTTACACTTGAAATGGCTAGATGTAACCGTAAGTTCTATGCTAACAGTTTCTTCTCTCACATAAGATTCACTTATTGGCATCTCGGCTTCAGTCACTTTCCTACCACCATAATGTAGCTTTCCTTTGCCTTTTCTTTAAATAATTTCTTGCTAATTCTTCTTTTCACTATGGTACATAGACTTTATGAATTTAAGTGCAGTACTAGATTGGTAGCAAGGTCTCATCATTTTACAGTTGAAATGGCTAGATGTAACCGTAAGTTCTATGCTAACAGTTTATTTTCTCTTTATTTTTGCTTGTAGAACTCTTTTCCGGCTTCTTGCCTCCCATTCAACTCTGATCTTAAATTTAAATACAATGTCAATCGTCATCTATTGTTTTCTTATTTCCTCTTCTTTTATGGTTTTCTCTCCTTAATGTTTTTTCTCGTGTTCTCTAAACCCTTACATGTAAACCCTGACATCTTCTATATCACTTAATTAAATGTGAATCTCGGCTTCATTCACTTTCTCACTGCTGTGAAATAGCTTTCCCGCGCTTTTTCTATAAATACTTTCATAATAATTGTTCAGTTAAATTTTACTCTATGGCATCTAGACTCTGAATTTAAGCACAGCACTAGATTGACAGTAAGGTTTCATCATTTTACAGTTGAAATGGCTAGATGCAACCGTAAGTTCTATGCGAACAGTTTCTTTTCTCGCACTTCTCACTTGTGGAAATCTCGTCAAGTCTCTTGTTTTCTCGTCAACTATCATCTTCAATGCAATGTCAATCGCTATCTTCTGTCTGCTTGATTCATCTTCTTTTATTGTTCTCGCACATTAATAATGTTTCTCCTTTTCTTATATTTTTTCTCCTTCCTGCATCTTAGGGGCTTTATTTTCTTGTATGTGGTGAAATGGTAAAAAAAAACAACAACTAATTGTGCATCTAAATAGCAACTGCACTCCGTAAAAAAAAAAACATATCTGTCCCAGAAAGTACGACAGTAGCACCTTGCAGGCTGAGGCTTTTTTGCAGCATAGAGAATTGTAATGACAAGTAATAGGGATTACAGTTGCCTCTATTCTGCTAAATGGGATTGGACGAGGTGAGTACAAGCTACGTTCTAATAACCCCAAACGTGTGTTTAGTCATCCTAGATTTCTTTTTTTCCTGGTATTTATTATGTTAAGTCATAATTAATTTTCGTTTTCGGGAAGCAATTGTATCCCCCAGTGCAAGATTTGGTCTAAAAATACTCGTTGCCAGGAGACAAACGGAGCCCACCCTAATTTCAATGCTATCATTTAAATTTTATAACCAAAAGTAACATACGAAAAAAAGGTACAATTATTTTTTGTGAAAAACAAACGTATATTTCTTAGTAATTACATTATATAAGGCCGAGTTGTTAGATTTTTTGCATTCTGACCATGAGTCCCGGGTTCAAATCTCACCATGGTCGACTTGTCATGAAGGAGACTTTTTGATGTTATCCAACTGGAGGGGTCGATCCCAGTGTGTGGCACTTTTGGAAAGTGCCTAAAAACCATACCACAGGTTGACCCAGGCCTTGTGACTGAAACTTGGTAGACTGAACCCTTGAGTGCCATCGATAGATGTGCTAGCACGAAGTCATAAGTCATCGTGTCCGAGGACTTGAGCGTGACTTGACCTTGTTCAAATTGTTGATCACGCTAGATAAACACGCTCTCTCCCAGAAAGTTTAAGATCTGCTTAGCATAGTTGCATTATAAACCACAGGTTGGCTCTGTGCGTGTTGAATAAACTCAAATGCGCCTGAGCGAGCGTCTGCAATAGGAACTAGCCGCCTTAGTAGACGGTTAACCTCGAATAATAATAATAAAAAAAACATGTGTGGCCAGCTATACAGTGCACATGTACTGTACATATTACTGGCAGTAAACATCAAATGTAAATATAGAAAGTCATAATTGAATGTTTTATTTAAACTATTTATGTTCAGAATACAATGTTTCAGTCGTCGTACCCTCCGGCTTTCCTCAGGTGTGTATCGAATTCGGAACTGAACCTTTTGATTAATAGTCCGAATATAAATAGTTTAAATAAAAATAAATCTTCATCCCAGAATTTCAGACAGAATTTAATTTTTTTTTTAATCTTAAGTATTTGGTTGATATTTGAAATAGTTTATTACAACTATGACACATTAACAGATACTTCAAAAACACAATAGAGCATTCTTTACAATCTGGCATATTAAGGGCTATCGTTTGTGTTCGCTAAATGATTTCGCCAATCTGCCAATAATTGTTTCTGCATCCAATTCATCTAACAATTTCTTTTCAATGGATAGCATGTATGATTTCAAATTCTCCTGAGAGAGCGAATTTCTTAATATTGTCTTTATGATCATAACCTTTGAAAATGTCGTTTCACACTAGACTTTAGTAATGGTAGTGTGCAGATGACCTTATAAAGTTCTTATTCCTTTTTATTAATAAAATAGTTGTCTGTTTTTTTTATTTCATTTTTATTTGATATAGGGGCCCACTCAATCAGGAGCCCACTTGACATTGTGCAATTTGACACCTGAGCTAGTCTGCCAATAGTATCATCCTATTAATTGTTGTGGCATTTAAGAACAGATTTCGAGCACACTAACGTGCATAGGTCTTTGCCTGGCAGTAGCAGCGTACATAGTGGATTGAAGGAGAAATATTGTTCTTCTCCATACAACAAGAATAACACAAGAAACATTTTGGAACTCAGTTGGTCTGGTCTACAACAGGTGCCATATTCTCCTGGCTTTGCAGTAACCGATTATTACGCTTTTCGATCGCTGCAAAACGCATTGATTAGGAAAACTTTCTCTTAGGTAAACCAGATTCAAGAAATCGTCAAAAGCGTTTTCACACCAATCCCTGGAGAATTTTATTCAAAACGCATCGAAGACCTACCTAATAAAGGGCAACAACCCTTAGAATATACGGCTAAATACACACTTGAATAAAATGTAGCTTGTATTTTTCTAAAAGAACAAAGTTGATAAAAACAGAAATTACTCGTGATTCAACCTCAGATAATGCTATCAGTTTACTACCGTACAGTTTTTAAGAGACGTGCCATTTTAAGCGTCCCGTCATTGTTTATTAAATATCCGTATAGATGAAAGCCAATTCGAAAGGTACTTTAATTATCCCAACAAAACTAACATGAACCTTAACTTTTATTAAGTATCATTCTTATTTTGTTGTTTTTATTCTCTTCGTCACCGATGAAAATAAAAATAGTGTTAAAATTATCATTTAATATTAAAAAAATATTAACTGGTATATAATATTAAAGAGGCCCTGTTCTAAGAGCAAGCAGATTTTTTGTAAATAAGTGCATGTACAGAATGTGAAGTTTTAAGCTGAGAACACATGAAGGGTTTTATAAAAAAAATGATTGTATGAGAAAATTCAATCGACTTCCAACAAGAAAGTAGATTTTTTTGAAAAACTAAGAATGTTAAAACATTGAGAAAAATGGCCACTGGCTGGTCAGAGAATGCAATTTAAAGATAAAGCCAGAATATTCTCTGAAAACAAATGTATTTATTAAATTATTTCACATTCAAATCGCAATAATAAAAAGAACTTTACAAATTAATATTTCGTGAGCAAATTGCCATCAGCGTTAAAAATTGAATAGTTTCAGCAAAATTCTATAATTTAAAATAAATGTGTTTATTAAAATTTTTTCCTATTGACAAGAAAACAAAAGGAAATATTTTGCAAAATAATACAGGGCGGGAAAATAGCCATAAGCCAACGACAAAGTTAAGCAAGAACAATTGTAACATATAAAGAATGAATTCTTAAGCCCTAAAAATTTTGTATTATAAGGGTCAGTTCGATCTGTAATAAAGATGAATAAAAAAATAGATATAATAGACATGTCACGTGGTATTATTATTTTTTTATTTTGAACAAACGAGAAGAAAAATATATTTGGCAAAATACATGTTGTAATTCGTAAGGAGCGAATTTCTGGCTCATCAAGAAGAAACAGAAAATAATTCCACAGACAAGGCGAAGCTCTTCACCTCTATCTTGGCCTCGAATTCAACGTTAGATGACAAAAGCCATTCCTTTCCCGCCTTCGCCTGTCTCACTGAGCATAATCTCGGTAGTATTTTCATTACAGCCTGGGAAGTCTCAAGATTTATCGAAAGTCTTGACACTAAGATGGCCGCCGGTCTCAGTCCAAACAAAATCCCAGTGGTTTTCTTTAAGAATATGAATCCTGGGTGTTAGGGAAGTTATTTCACAGCTGCTTGAAGGAGATACTCATCCAAAGTCTGTAGAATTTCCTGTTTCTTAAAGAAAACGCGTGAGCGCTTAAGCTCCTTAGAGTATAGACCCATCAGTCTTCTCAGTGTCATTAGCCAACTCTTTGAAGCTATAATCAACACGAAGATTGTTGATCACCTCAGTAGGAACAGCCTCTTGATCGATAAGTAGTATAGATTTCGATCTCTCTGGTCCGCTGCTGATATTCTAACTGCGATTACTCACAGAATTAATGAGGCACTTGTGACCGAATACATCTCAAGGATGATCGTATTAGATATTTCAAAAGCATTTGGCAAGGTCTGGCATAAAATTTTACTGCTTAAGCTCTCTAGCTATGGAAAGAGTTTTCTCATTTATAAAGACTTTCATAACGGATAGGCCGCTGAAAGTAGTTGATAACGGCCGATCCTCCGAGTCTCAAGCGATCAACGCCGGTGTACTCCAAGGTTCTCCACTTGGTCCCACCCTCTTTCTACTCTACATAAATAATCTACCTAAGAGTATTACATTTCTGACTGTCTATGCTGATGCTAAAGCGGTATATGGGTGCACCTTCAAAATTCTAAACGACCAGAAATTGTCAGCTGATTTATGCCCTGATCAAGATCTAACAGCTCACTGAAGGTAAACTAGTAGTTCACCTTCAAAGCCTCAAAAACAAAAGTTTAATCTTCTAGCATAGGCTATCAATGAATACCAGAATCAGATGCTATATCACTTCAGGATGTAAGCGATCATGGCTCTCCAACGAACACCTTTTTCTTTATTATGTACGCGTTGCGGTGACATCTCTGGAAATATTTGTTTAGTATTTTCTGATTACCATTCCAATAATGTTTTTAATCAAAATTAATATACAACGAAGAAATTCTGAGAGAATTAAAAAGGCCTACCAGTATTAATTACTGGAGGCCAAATCTTTAAAGATGACACAGTGCTGATAGCAGACACGGAAAGGAACTACAAAAGTTTCTAAAGAAGGTAGCGAAGGAAAGCGAGGACTAAGTATAAACTACAAGACACGAGGCATGTTTATCGACAAAAGGATGACCCCCAAAATCCAAATCACAATTCGGAGATACCAAAATCAAAGAACTACAGAATTTTAAATATCTGGGAAGTGTTCTAACAAAGGACGGAAAGTCTGAGAGTGAGATTCGAATACGTATTGGGATGATCAAAGATGCATTCTAAAAGCTAAGCAGGGTATTAAGAGACAGAATAATTTTCATTGGAAACAAAGTTAGGAGTACTGAACAGTTACGTGATTACTGTCCTCCTTTATGGCAGTGAATGCTGGACAATTTCCACAATGATAGAGAAGTGACTTGAAGCAACACAAATATGGTTCTACAGAAGGATGCTGAGGATACGATGGGTCGAACATATGAGCAACAACGAGGTTTTGGAGAAAATGAAAACAAAGAGGAAACTTATATTTAACATCAGAAATTTTTGGGACACGTAATGAGGAAGGAAGGCTTAGAAATTCCGATACTCACGAAACAGAATAAGCGGGGAAAATGGACAGAGGAAAGAAGAGCGTAAAATATTCAATTTGCTTGAGTAAATAGGTGGCAGAACAGGGTTTGGGAGAAATAACAAAAAACAAAACTTATTAAGAGCTGCAAGGAACAGGAAGATGTGGAGGCACATGATATCCTACGTCCTGAATGTACACGACACAAGAAAACTAGTTGCTACCCAAGAATAGAGAGCCGATTGTACCTAGCTATTTAACCTATAGCTAAGGGACGAGATATTCATGCCTTTTAAAAGAGCATCGAATGATAAGAAAGGGAAAGTAAATGACTAGACCTGGATTTGAACTCGGTTTTCTAATTCCATTTTCTGCACATCAAGGAATACAAAAATCACAAATTCAAGTAGAGAAGGTTGATCTTGAAACCTTGGCATTGCGATCACTTTGAAAGTTTAACATGATAAACAAGGACAGTAAATATTTTTTTTCCACATTTTTACCTTTTTTTTGAGGAAACAAGATTAAAGATTAAGTTTAGGTTCAAAATCGTTACTCTGGAATTTAATTCCGGTGATCAATGGCAGCCTTATAGCACAGCCTTATGAAATTTATGATTTAATGATGCTTTACAAATTATATATAGACACGATGCCTATCACATTATTACGAAATCACTGTGCTATCAAATAAGACCTTCATTTATTTCAAAGAGAAATTATACTGAACAATTTAGCAATATTATCATTTTAATATGTTATACAGTGCTGTAGTTTTAGTGTGATTTTCAATAAATAATGCAAATTTAAAACATTTTGTCTTATACGCACATTTATATATCTATTATTCATCCGTTCATAATCTATTACTACCATATTGGACTGGGTCTCCAGCTATAAATCTCGATATCTATCTACTATCTATATTTCTCATGTTGTCTGTCTGTGTGTCTGTCGTGGGCGTTGTTACCTCGCCCAGGCCGCATTTCTCACCCGATTTAGATGCGGTTTTCAACACAAGTTTGCAAATGGCTGCCGTAAGGACATGACGCAGCCCGATTTTTGAATTCGAAATCAGGTTCCGAAAAAATCGATAATCGAAAAAATTCTGCTTACAGAAGGAATGATCGCATTTCAACCAAAATTGACACCCTCTTAGAGTCTACCATTAGAAGTGTTGTCCAGAAGTTTCATGACCACGGACCCCTAAACAGCGCGGAAAATCGATAAAACACAAAAACCGATACGCCCAGATTGCGTCTGAACCGCATGTCGGTTTTTAGCGAAAACCGAGCGGATTCATGAAGAGGCCATTGGGAGTCATCATGTGAAGTTTCAACTCTGAGCACCCCCCCAAAGAGAGAGCAAATCGACAATCGGTCAATCCTTAAAAATGTTTTTTCCGTTTTTTTTAAAGTTGATCGTATTGTGCTTATTTTGTTTAGTTCTTTTTTCGTAACAGATTTAATGTTTACTATAGAGCTTAGAAAAAATTCGCAGTGTGAGATAGGCAAGAAGTAAGGTATGTAGCAACATCAGTACGGCAAAGGGCACTCCTTTAAAGGCAAGGAAGGGCAAAAATATTTTAAGTCAAGTGATAGCGATTGCTGTATTAGTCGTACTATTTTTGAATCAAGCACGGATAACGCCGGGCCATGCTGCTAGTTCTTGATAAAATCCTAAGAAAGTTCTGTAATGTTATTGGGTTTAACCTTCAGTCACTTTGCCACGGCCGTGACGTGTCTTACCTCTATCTTTTCTATAAATATTTTCATGGAATTTATTCTAATGTATAAAAATTTTTTTTTTGGTTTCCTTCTTTCTTTTCACTCTCCTACCAACTCCTTGTGCCAGACACAAAATTTAGTTGGCAGAATAAACGATAACTGCCGTTAATAGGCGCGAGTTAAAAATACAAGACAAATCACTGCGTAAAATTTTAAAACAGGAAAAAACATTTATTGTACAATTACTTTTTACAATAATCACAAAGGTACAAACAAGGACAAGAAAGGTTGCACAAAAATTTCCTTCTGTGCGCCTAACATGGCAGGATAGCAATACTTTCCTGGGGTTTCTAAAAAGGGAATAACCACAGAAACAAGCTATGAAATTAATAATTGTTTACTTTAACTCCGGTTTTTGAAAATTCAGACCCTTCAAAAATACAAAAAACACCAAAAGAAGGGATAAAGTTTTCAGACCCTTTACAACAATACCAAAAAAAGGAACAAAGTTTTAGAGCTTTTACAAAAGTACATAAAAAGGGACAGAGATTTTAGAGAGACCAACACATAGCAGAACGCAAGGCACCCACCTCCTTCCTTAGAAGAATTTTCGTTGACTACAGGTCGGATTGGTTTGGTAAAGGTTGGTTCTACTTTCTTTGAAGAATTTTCATTGACAGCAGGCCGGATTGGTTTGGTTTGGTAGTTGGAGAAAGGCTGATTTATGGCCCACTTGCCGGTCAATGTAGAGTGTTGGTGTTAAGTGGTCTGCGAACTGCGGGTCATCTCTGTCTCTGTTCCCTAATCGTTATATTGCTTCTCCCCATCGTTTCTTAATGTCCTCTCTTTTATTTGGAAAAGTCGGCTCCACTTGGGGCCATCCGGAATCTCGAAAACTCAATTTTCATTGGCCAATATATGAAAAAAGGCCCTTCTAAAAATTTCACTTTTGGCGGCTATTCCTGATCCGAAAGGGTCATAAAATTCACACAAGAAAATCAGAGTTTGGCAAACAATTTTGGCGGCAAATCGTGATCCGAAATGGTCATAAAAATTGCACAGTTTTTTCTTTTTACACACACACACACACACCTTCCGGCTTACAAAAAATACACCTTCCTCAAAAGACGTGTAAATAAACAAAAAAAAAACAACACCTAGACGGTCTTACATTTAAATTGACTTTTTTTTTAAAATTCTTTCTTTAAATAAAAAATAAAATTTTTATAAATGAGCTCTTCTTGTGGTTTTATTTCCCCTCACATACACAGACAATGAAATGTACATACAGGGTTTAGTTAGGACTTTCATAGAGACAATGAGGTATTATGGTGGATGTAGTAAGAAAGGTAAGTAAGAATGCGTTGTTGTAGTGTAAGGGATATTTTTGTATGCTTGAGTCAGTGTTTGTGGCTAGCTAAGTTTAACGTTAACAAAGAAGAAGACCGTCCCTTTTCTCCATTCCTCTTGTAGGCCTTGTGCCACATTTCTGTACATAGCAGAATAAATATCGCTCTTCTTGCTACCTCAACTGCATTTATTGAAGCGTACAACTAGATTGGCAGTTAGGTCGTTTTGCTGTTGAACTAGCTAGTTTCAACTGTCAGTTCTATTCCAATAGCTTCTTTCCTGTCACCTACAATCTTAATAAAATTCAAATGCAACGTCAATCGCCATCTTCCTTCTTCCGAAGAGCTGTTCTTTTAGTGTCCTTTTACCTTACTAAAGTTTTCTTGTTCTTTTTCCTTCTCAGTAACTCATTGCGTCTTAGTGCCATTGACGCTTTGATAGGAGTGAAATGATTTTTAAAAATTCTTATTTTGTTAAAATTCTGGCCACCAATAGTAAATCCTCGTAGGACTTCTAGCACAATCAGGATCTCTATATAAGTTCAATAAATCCGGCGATAAGAGGCATCCTTGTCTTAAACTCCGGTCTATTTTTTGCATATTTGCACAATTCGTCTTCTATGTTATGCAGGGGGGTTGTTTTCAACAAATGTTCTCATTCACCCAGTTGCCAGTCCTCACTTGTCCAACAGCGTCTCCGTGTCCTTGCGGGTGACAAGTTATTTTTCATCCTGCTACCTGTCTCTTACAGGCGGTATGTGACAATCTCCTCATTGTCCTATTGCTACATCCATGGAAAGTGCTAGTACGAATTACATTCTTTGGTTCCACCAGCTCTAACCTTCCCGGCTAGGACCCGCCATACCCTTTATATAGTGATATTTAGCTACCCCCCTCCCACGAGGGTTACATGTGGCACAAGGCCGGGTTTAACGTGGGATCTCCGAGCCCGTAGGCTCGGCCAAAATTATTCCCTCTTTGAACCCTCATAAACGGGTTCAGGGGCAGTCAACCACCTCGAACGATACTCTGCCCTTCGGCAGATCCTCATCCGGGTTCCTCTCCGCCCGAAGGCAGAGAGTTAGACTGTTAGCCAAATTATGCCCTTTTCATAGTAGAAATCACCCACATTCTCTCCGTATACTAAATAACTTCAACCTGAACAGCTTCTTAGCGCGAATCACTACTCTGTGGAACAGACTCCCAAGAAGATATTTCCCCGATCACTACAATTTTAACCTGTTCAACCTTTATTTTTAAACGACCACTTAACGTAGCACTCTACCTTGAGTGCACTCGGGCTTTGTACAGCGTGAACGCTCCTGTAAAAAAAAGAATAAAAATAAATAAATAAATCCAATGTTTTCCAAACAGTACAAATAAATCTTATCGAATGACTTAAAACATATGAAAAGGGCGTTTTTGCGTTAGTATTACTCGCTCAGGTCATAAATATTGCAGTTCTTGTTCCAGTTGTTTAATAAATCCTACCCATTTCAAGTTACATAAGTAGCAAATATATTTACTGTGTTAAATCCTTCATTATTTTCGGACGTGAGCCACAGAGTGGGAGGAATTTTGTTTCATTAACATAGTCCAGTCAGTGTTGTTTAATAAAACATAGCGAAAGTGTAAACCCACTTAAGGGGAAAATAGATTGCTTGATACTAAGAGAAAATGATTCACTCTTCTTCTTTTTTTTTAATTTTCAAATACTTCTTGATTTTTCTTTCTTTCTGTGACCTGCTGGAATGGCAGCATCTTCTGGTGTGTGTGTATCCGTCAGCCACTGAACATTTCTGCTTTCCTAGAATTGATGGCCTACAAGATGGCGTCAGTTGTTTGTCATTATTTAATGCCAAGCTTTTATGATTCCAGCTCATATTCCTTCCATCGTCATTCGTATTTCTCGTGAGTCTGGGCGCAAGGGTTTTCTTTTATTTGCTTTTGTTTCTTTTCATATAAGCGAAACTAGTAGCTTTTACATGTTATGGTCTCAAGGGAACATAAATAATTACCGAACTATTAGCACGTCAAAGTTATTTTATTAATAATGTGGATTATTTAAATTTATTTGATCAGTTATTCTTAAACATGATCATAAGACAGACAGACAGAAAGAAAAAGAGAGTGAGAGAGAGAGTGAGAGAGAGAGAGGGAGAGGTGATTATTAGACTAAGACACATGGACAAGAAAGAAAGATTTTTAAAAAATGAATAAGAAACAAAGAAGGAAAAAAGATTATTAACGGAAGACTGATGAGAAAGAAAGATTTTTAAAAGGAATGAGAAAGAAAAAAAGAAAGAAAAAAGAAAGAAAAAAAGAAAGAAAAGAAAGAAAGAAAGATTACCGAAGTGAAAGTATATGAGAACGAAAGAAGAAAGAAATTTTCGTAAAAATTTACATGAAAGGAAGGAAGGAAGGAAGGAAGGAGATTATTAACGGAAGGCTGATGGGAAAGAAAGAAGTATTCCTAAAAAGAAAGAAAGAAAGAAAGAAAGAAAGAAAGAAAGAAAGAAAGAAAGAAAGAAAGAACGAATGAATGAATATTATTACACGAAGATAGATGGGAAAGTAAGAAGGATTCTTTAAAATGAATAGGAAAGAAAGAAAGAAAGAATGAAAGAAAAGAAAAGAAAAGAAAGGATGGGTTATTAAAAAAGAAAAAGTAATTAAGAATAACTAAAAAGAATGGAGTAAAAGAAATACAAAAGAATGAAATTAATGACGATGTAACTGAATAAGAATTCAAGATGAAAGAACGTTAGACTGAATATGAGAAACAAACAGAAAAATACCACACTCCAGCTAACAAAAGCTGCTAAATCAACGTAAAAAAAAAAAAAAAAAAACTGGGAATAAGGTAATCTTGAACCTGACTTTACAAGAACAATGAAAATCAATAAGGAAATTAAACCAACAGTATTAACGGGTGAAATAGCGGTTGTAAAGAGACGAATGCGATTAGTGTTTCGGCTTCTTTTTGGACCACTCACTAGGTTAGATTTGACTTCAAAGAAATGCTAAGGAATCGGCGCAAAGTAAACGAACAGTTCCCAACTTCACTCGGTTGGATTTGGCAAGAGGCGAATCAAGTTAAGCGTTAAAGCGAGATGGACGGCGTTCCCATGATGTATTGCGATTGGCGGGATAAACCGAGTGTTGGAATAAGTGGGTCATTGACAAAGACCATCAGCTGGCTGTAAGGGTAAGAGTTGATATTGAATTGACTGACAAATTACGTACAGCCGGAAATAAGGCCAACAACAAAGTGAAAACAAAGAGATGAATAAATTGACGAGGGGATAGGGTTTGAGATTGTAGGGAAAGGGAGAGAGAGAAAGAGAGAGATAGAGAGCGAGGAAGGTTAATAAGGGAAAACGAAAAATAAAAGAAAAAAATATTAAGACGAAGAAGGAGAGGATAATCCCAGCGAATGAGTACAGGGCGAAAAGGAAAAAGCGAAATAATCGTGAAAGGGAGACAGAAGGTAAATAAACAATGAATGTTGTAGAAGTTGAGAAAGAAAGAAAACATACATAGATAGATAGATAGATAGATAGATAGATAGATAGATAGATTCCCAGGCAGACAGACAAACAGATAGATAGATAGATAGATAGATAGATAGATAGATAGATAGATAGACGAAACATCTAAAAGAATAATGGCTTATAATCATCAATCGGAGAGTCGAGTTCCAATTCCAGTTGGGTTCGTTAAATTCACTTGCGCGCAAATACCCTTGGGTTAGGCATGAATCCACCACTTCTCTTCTCGAGAGAACTAGGACAATCTACCCCAGTGAACGAAATAAAGGGTTCGTTTCGAAATTCCAATCACCTGAAATAAGCCGGAGTGTACAACAGCCGAAACGTTGTGAATATGGCAATGAAGATGAGGATAACAATCTCAATAATGTAAATAATGTAAACAGAAATTATCTGTCTCACGTTATTGCTATCGACGCTGACAGTTCGCGACGAAACGTTTATTTGAACCGACTTGCATATTTTATACGTTGAAATTCGACACCGCATCGTTATTTAAAACGGTACAATATTTGTTTTACAAAGTGTATTTGCTTTTCTTTTGCGTTCTTGTATACAATCAAGTCACACCGAAAACGCCAGTTCTCGTTCGATCACCGAAGTTAAACCATCTCCTGTAATTAATTTTGAAATGTTTTTTTTTTACAATATTGTATATTTTATAATTCTTACGAATTCTTTAAGTTTATTCCATTTGTATTATCACTTTATACATCGTTTTTTTTTATTTGTTTTTGATTTTTGGTTTTTAACTTTACGTTCGTCAGCTTTAAGTACAGTTGGTTTAATATTTGCTGTTTCAACGCCATCATTAATTGTGTCGGGATCAATCTTCTTTCTTTCCTTCTTGTCAGATTTACGAGTAGAAAAAGACATTTTCCTCTTGGTAGACATCTTGGGATGTTTTTGAAGAAAAATTTAAAAGACAACACAAGCGGACTCGGGGGAAAGTGTGCTGTACTAAGGCAACCTAACACTGATCTGGAGCCACGTGAAGGAATGTAAATAACGCCTTCAGCTGGAGTAGAAATTGTCATAGATCAATCTCAGAAACATTCACGCTGACAGACGTGGAGCAGTCATGGCCAGATGTCCAAACATGCCAATTCACGGTCATGGTCGTAAAGTCACACAGTATTAAGTCGCATAGTTCGTAAGTCAATGACGACGACCCGGATGTTTCGACTTTAAATAACCCGTAAAAAAACAAATTAATCAATTACAAATATTCTTAGTCTGACAAAATAAAGAATCAGCAAATTTTAAAGGGTCAGCCTTTTATGTCAGGTATATATATATATATATATATATATATATATATATATATAGAGAGAGAGAGAGAGAGAGAGAGAGAGTCAAACAGACAGACAGACAGACATAGATAGATATTTATGAGGTCTGATCAAGAAGTATCATGACTGATGCTATAAAAAGGTAACTACAACACATATCAATTCGGCATTTAATCTCCTTCGAAGTAGTCCCTTTCTGAAGCTGCATACTTTATCCAGCATCGGTTCATTTCTGAAAGCATCCCTGGAACGCCTTTTTTATGATAGCGAGCAGCATTCCCTTGGATTTCTTCGGCGTCTTGAAATATTGCTCCTTTCATGTAGGAGTTCATTTTTAAAGAAGAAAATATTCAAGCTCCCAAATGAAAAATAGGCCACTGAGGTTTCTTCTTCGATCAAAGCCGACATGGAATCACTCGTCTCTTCTTGGAAATATCATGTGAAACCGCTATCTTCTCCATGGTTCGCACCAGCATGCTCGGTCACCATAGCACAGGAGCCATTATTTCCGGCTATACCAGCGGGACAACTCTCGTCATAACAGATACCTATTTGGTACTGCTCGTAACAAATGTAGGCGAGTCCTCGAAGAAGCTAAGCCTCCGTTTTCTAAGAGGATGAGGCACCGCATAGCCTCTAAAAGCTTTGGCTCTCGTGACTAGTGGTCTCTCTGTAATAGGGTGCTAAATAAGAGCAAGGTCACTATTTTCCCCTCTTTAATTGATTTGAGGTGTTATCATCCTCAGCTGATGAAGTCGAATGCTTTGCCTGTAAATTTTCCTCAAACTCTACCTTTGACTCATCTGGAGTATCCCTGCCTATCTTTAGAATTGATTCTCTGTTGAGTGATATACCTACAATGCTTTCCATGGCCTCTGCTATCATCTCTAGCATTGATCCCTACAAAGCATCTGAACCCGATGGCATCCCTGTAACAGTCAGAAGTGTGCCCCTGAGCTGGCTCCTGTTCTCTCTAAATTGTGTAATAAACACCTCGTTGACTCCTGCTTTCTCGCCTGCTGGAAGTCATCGTCTGTTGTTCCAGGTTTTAAGAACTCTGGTCGACTGTCTGACCCAACCAACTATCGGCCTATTATCCTTCTACCTCTTTTTGAGAAACTCCTAGAGACCCTAATCCATGGTGAATTGGTTCGTCATCTCTCATCACATGGCTATTTCTCAGACAAGCAATACGGCTTTCGTTTCTCCAGATGGTTTTCGTTTCTGCTGATGTACTAACGATAATTGTGGAGTGTATCGTGTTTTAGATAAAAACGGTGAAGCCCGGACTGTAGCAGTGGATATCTCGAAAGCCTTTGACAGGTTCTGGTATGTTTTCTACACAAGCTGAAAAGCAACAGTATCTCCGGGTACGATTTTGAGCTGATCTAGTCGACCTATCAAATCGCACTGACCTCAGATTGACACAGAAACACTCTGAAATGTTCGTATTGGATTTTCCTGCGCGAATGCCGAGCAGTTCAGCAAACCGTTTCCAAATTCCTGGCGGAGTAATCTGCGTCATAGGTCACTTTTTCTCATGTACGCTGCCAAACTGCCCCTACTATACTGTACAGCAGACAAAATAAAAACAAAGCATGCGCGAAATTTAAAATATAAAATAGCGACAATTTACCCATCGCACCTAATATATATATATATATATATATATATATATATATATATATATATATATATATATACGTTTTCCTCGGAGCTAGAGGTTGATGACAGTGCACACTGGGTTCTTTCTAGCCGTGTTTGTCAACCAGTCTAGTAGAAGAACAACAATGAACTCAAAACTGTTTTAACTGGAACTAGAAACTCCATCCCAATTTATATATATATATATATATATATATATATATATGGGTGGGTATGTGTGTGTGAGCCAATGATGTTGGTGTGACCAACAGACAACTTGCTTGACGACCTAACACCTTACGCATGAAACAATCGCCAACAAGATAAAAGAAAGACCAAAAGGCAAACACCTACCTACTCAATAAAGTGCTCACCGCCCAGATTACCTAGACAGACCAAAAAAAAAAAAGCCTCGCAACGTCACCACTTAACAAAGAAAAGCTCACGTCGTTACTCGTGTTTCATTCTATTACGATCTTCAGACGATTATATCGAGGCTGAAAAAAAAAGACGAGATCCAACCTTTTTTTTACCCATAACCCTGCATCACGGGAATTTTATTTGATGTTTGTTAATGGCTGCAACTATCCAAAACGACTATACTGATAAGGAATAGCGGGGTGTCCATTTCACCTCTATATGTATGTTTATGTATTTATATTCATTAATAATTAGGTTTGTGCAAAAAAAAATTTCACATGAAGTAGCATTGTGGTTATCGGCGCACAAAGTGAATTGGAATGCATGAGTTTAAATTTCGCCCGAATCCTGTTTTCTTTCGCGTAAATAATTTTAGGAGGATAATAATCTATCCGTTCTCCTCACAGCTAGAGATTGATGACAGAGCAGACTGGATTCTATAGCCGTGTTTGGAATCCAGTCTAGGAGAAGAACAGCAATGGATTCAAAACTGGTTTAACTGGAGCTAGAACCTGCATCCCATATAAATTAACGCGATGGGGATGAGGCTGTATACTCCACAGGGGAATCTATAGGATTCAAATATATGCATAATATATAGACAAAGGCTTCCTCAACTCCAGACACCGGTGTTGAACATCTGCTTCAAAGTGTCCATTTCACCCCCTATTATTAGCGTGAAATTAGTATTTAATGCCAACAAATGCCTGTGTGTGTGTGTGTGTGTGTGTGTGTGTGTGTGTGTGTGTGTGTGTGTGTGTGTGTGTGAAAGAAAGAAAGAAAGTAAGAAAGAAAGAAAGAGAGAGAGAGAGAGAGTGTGTGCATTTGACTTTATCCGGCAATAACCTTACTTGTGCGCGTACGAGCATGACTCAGCAGTATCCACAGAAAGCGAATAACAAGCAAATAAATATATTGCCCGCCCAATTGAAAGTTCCGGCAAACTGGTCGTTTTATATCTCTGTCCTTTGTAAATTGGCGCCGACAATAATTGCCAACTGTTTCCATCCCGGAGCTTGTCCCTTAATTAATCCATTTGCTTAGAATGCTCAATAATCCAGTCAACTGTTCAGAGAGCGATACGCATGCGCACAATACTAAACCATTTCCGGAAAAAAGCGTCTCAGCCATCGGAATGATTGTGCAGAGTTATTTGTTATTTGTATGATTCAACTCCGTCTCTGCCGGTGGCATACACTACCAAACATAACTAATATATATAAAAACAAAAAGTTACCAGGTTTCATTATTGGTAGTCACAACAGTATAAGATACGCAGCTGACACAGTGTTGACAATATACACAGAAAGGAAAGTACAAGGACACCTGCCGTATGTAGTGAAGGAAAGCGAGAAGGAAATGGAATGCATGGTTGTTAACAAAAGGCAAAACTTAGTCTGATAACCCTGCTATATATTGAGAGATTCTTGATAAAATCCTAAGATTCTGTAATATTATTGGTTCTGACCTGGTATCTCGGCTTCAATAACTTTCCCACTTTTCACTGTGCTTTTTCTATAAATAATTGTTAAATGGTAATTGTTTGGTTTGCTTTGGTTTGGTTTGCTTTGGTTTGTTTTACGGCATATCAACTTCAATCGGTGATTTAATGCCGATAAGATTTTTATTCCTGGTAATATTTTTTTTTTCAAAAATGTATTGCTGGTAATAATGTATTGTTGGAAATAATTTTTTACAAAGAATTTCTAGTATTAAAATTTTTTTTCACACTTTCATATAGTAGTTCGTTGTTAGCGAAGCACGGTCCGAGTGGCTTTCCCATAATAACACCTTTATTATGAGTATAAATATTACAATTATGGTCGTAAAAGGGAAATTTAGTTGTGGGAGCATGCAGTAGTTTCTTGGGAATATTAGGTTTGATGGATGGAGGTAGAATGTTTAGAAACAGATATATGGAACATTTGTACAGTTTTTACACACATAAAGAAAACACTTGTACAAATGCAAGAACAACTGAATAAACAGTTTAATCACAGTACCTTTGTCATACTAAATTATTTTTGACTTGTATAATGTACATATGTACATCTGTATTAATACCCTGTATTAATAAACAAATTCTATTACTAACTTGTCTAGGTAAAAATACAAAAATCAACTTTCTATGGGTGCGTGCATTTTTTTTTGTCTTATACTGTATACAGAGTGCAGCGGAAATACCTCCCACATATACCGCCCATAAATACCTCTTACATAATGGTGAAATATTAGCTAGATGAAGACACCATTGGAACCAATGTCTTACCATTATTTAGGAAGTTTTTTTTTTTTTTTTCTGGCAGGTATATGTGAAAGGTATTTCTTTCGCACCTTGTATAATTAAATATTCACTTAGCTTGTCCCTACTCTGTGATTTGCAGTCATTACAGCCACTCGTCAGAGGATTTCAACAGAAAATTGAATTTATTTTCAGAAATCATAGCATTCTTGGAACTAGAATTATGTGAAAATCATAGGATAATGTTAATAGTAACTTTAGCTCTTTCCCTATAAGGAAACATTCGATGTTTATTGACCAGGCAGCCAATGTTAGTCTCGGCTAAAATTTACAAAATCTTTCTCTGAATACAATTTTTCAGAAATATAATTTTCTCAAATCCACTAAATGTTATCACGCTTTTCCGTATTGATAGGGGTTTCCTTCCTGACCTTTTGTTTGAAGTAGTGTGGAATATCAACATATTTTATCTCATTATTTTGCCTTTGTCTTACATGTGTTATCCATTTAAATTGTTGCTGGTGGTGAACGTTCTCAAGTGATGTGGTTTTTGTTATTTGGTACAGTTCTTTGCTAAATTAACTTCACCCTGATATAAAAATGAATTTATCTGTTATATTTTCAAATTTTATTTATTTTATTTTATTTTTTTTTTTGTTTTATGATATTACATTATCTATTAATTGGGCTAGCGGATGGCCACAGTGTCTGTAATTTGCTGTGATATTCATACCGTGGCCGATAACAATGTCCAGACGAAACCGGAGAAGACAAAGAGTAAGGGAAGATAGAGAAAATATGATGTCCAATTAAAAAAAAAAATCACCAAGAAGCAAAACTATTCTCACCAGACGGCTGTTATTTACAGAATAGTTTCATTTCGCTCAGCGGAATATTGGGATAACAAAAATGCCTTCCGAAAGCTAAGCAAAGTATTAAGACACAGGAAAAGTTCGTTTTAAAACTGCAAGCACACGTAAACAAGGAAGTCAAAGAAAGCAAGAAGAATGGTTTATCCATCAGTTGTAAAAACGGCAGAATGCATGAGGGAGAGTTCAAGGGCGTTGGTACTAGTTTGTCAATTAGGTCTCATTGTTTTACTGTTAAACTAACTCGATGCAACCACCAATACTATTGTCACCAATTCTTTTATCGCACTAAATTTTAGGAACTAAGAAAACTTTGTAAGTTTTTATTCATATTTTTAGCGTAAGTAATTCTAATGTTTATTTCATGAAGAATAACAATGTGTAGCCATTTTCTTAGGTGTGGTGGATAACGGTCTGCAATGGGAAATCGGAGAGCCGAGTTCGAATTTCAGTCGCGTTTTCTTACATTGACTAACGTACAAATTCCCTTTGGAAAGGCATGAATACAACTTTTCACCATCAGCTATGAGTTAGATAGCAGAATAGACTGGGTCCTATAAGCTTGTTTTTGGCAACCAGTCTACGGGAGAAAGCAACGGCAGTGTACTGTGGAAATTCTTCTCCCAAAGTCAATCATGAATCGAAAAAGAATAATATATATATATATATATATATATATATATATAACTTTTTATTTGATATTAGCATAACCTGTGATTTGAATACATCGATATTTCTTTTTTAACTACACGTTTGGCCACACATTAAAATATATAATAAAACCCTTCAAGAAGAGAAAATATTTCTGTCTCGAAATTTTGAAAAGGGTATGCTACCTTAAGTTTTACGTGATACTTTGAAATTTTTCACCCACCCACACGCACATCACCTCCAAATCACTCTGTTCTTCGTAAGGTCCTCAGCATACGGCATACTAATGACGAAATATTTTGTCAATATATCGGAAAGATGTCAGAAATATCTTCGTGCCTTTGTTGTTGCTTGAAAAAAAAAAAAAGAAAAAAAATCGTACTCCCGGAATTCGAACTCGGCTCGCTAATTCCACGTTCATGCGAGTCACCACTAGTGCATTTCAGCGTTGGGGGAGATTGTCTAAAAGACGAAATAGTTCACTAACGAATCGGAATGTTTTGTTTTCTTTGACAGGCAGCGTCATTGCGGTGTTGCTATGACAACGCATATATTCGTTGCTGACGTCATCGTTTCAGAGACCTCCCCATCTTTATTCATTTTTTTTTTTTGTATTTTTGTATCCACGGAAAATTTCAAAGAAAATAATCAAAACACTTGTCCAATATTAGCTCGATAGGTCGATAGTTAATTATGACCATGCAACGAGTGTGTCTGATGAAAGGGATGTTCGGTGAGGATAGACGGATAAAAGAAAACTAAAAATATAATTGTGCAGAAGAATGCAAGGCCCTTGCAGAACTAAAAGTCCACATTCGCGCTTCATATATTTTTGGATTAATCAAGCAATAGCTTTACTTGAAATCATGTCCCAGCCATCATTGAGTGTACATGTGTAAGAGTTAGCAGAAAACGCATACACTGAATTTAATCCTTTAAGCCCTGTACACCGATTTACCGGTGGTAGAGAAAAATTACATACTGCTCAGCCACCGTTTGAACAGTGGGTAAACACTTGTAACTATTTTTACATCTACCATAAAACATTTAATACCAATTATTTGCGAAATTTGACTCAGGAGTTTAAGTAGGTGGGTTAAAATTGTTCAGGAACGCACGGTTCAAATGGTTAAGCAAAATACATAATGGTAATATTAGCCGTTTCTTTATAAGGAAATATTCAGCATTTTTTTACCGAGAAGCAACTGCCACTGTCGGTTGAAATTTATAAAATATTTCATTTAAAACATTTAGCACAATAGGTTTCTCAAGTCCAGTATCTGTTATCGCTCTTTCTATTACTTTCTATTACTATTTGGTGCTCATGTTGCGTATTTAAAGTTTCTTTATAAAATCCAACGAGGAATCTGCAACATTATTGGTCCTGATCTGTCGTCACATCCCCACCGCAAGTTGATTCCTTGTGCCTTTTCTATAAATACTTTCGTGGTAATTGTCCGAATGAACTCTTCGCTATGGTACCTAGACTTTATGAATTTAAGCGCAGTACTAGATTGGCGGCTAGGTCTCATCAGTTCACAGTTGTATTGGTTACATATACCCGTAATTTCTAACGTTTCCTTTATTCTCATTTGTGGAACTCTCATCCGGCTTCATGCTTTCTAGCCAACTTTGATCTTCAAACATTTAAATACAATGTCAATCGATATAGACTATCTTCTTGATTTTTCTTCTATAGTTCGGGCTCCTTAATAATGTTTCTCTTTTTTTTTCTTATTCTTTCACACTCAGTAACCCCTTGTGTCTTAGTGGCTTTACTACCTTGCATGGGGTGAAATGATTAGAAAATATCCCTACGAGTTACATGCGTTATCTATTTTGTCTGTTGTTGCTGTTGAAAGTACTCCACAAGGTTTCATCAACTTGCAGTTGAAACGGCTAGATGTAACCGTAAATTCTATGCTAAGAGTTTCTTCTATTACCTTCTCGCTTGTGGAACTCTCTTCCGGTTTCAGTCAAGTTTGATATTCAAATATTTAAGTATAATATCAATCATTATCTTCTATCTTCTTATTTCTTGTTCTTTAAATGTTCTCTCTTCTTAATAGTGTTTTATATCACATTCTATAACACACAGTGACCCTTGTGTCTTAGTGGCTTTGTTGCCTTCCTTCGCGTGAAATGATCTTTTTTTATAAATTAAAGTGAAAAAAAGGATAAAATAATACTTTGAGAAATTATTTTTTTCGGGTTTTACCAATTGCATAATCTTTCCTTTTTCTTAAAATATCCTCGTTGTTCCCATGTTCGCTCAATGTTACCTCAAGTCTCTTCTTTATATGTGAGGAAACAGTCCCGTATTTACTGCCATATTGAATACTGTGTACGCCTAGTGTGCCATATTGAATACTCTATACTCTTAGTGTGCCATAATGAATACTGTATACTCTTAGTGTGCCATAATGAATACTGTATACTCCTAGTTTGCCATATTGAATACTCTATACTTCCAGTGTGCCATAACGAATACTGTATACTCTTAATGTGCTATATTGAATACTCTATACTCCTAGTGTGTCGTATTGAATACTCTATAGTCCCAGTATGCCATAATTAATAATTTATACTCCTAGCGTACCATATTGAATACTCTATACTCCTAGTGTGCCATACTGAATACTCTATACTCCTAGTGTACAATATTAAATATTCTATACTCCTAGTGTGCCATATTGAATACTCTATACTCTCAGTGTGCCATAATGAATACTGTATACTCCTAGTGTGCCGTATTGAATACTCTATAGTCCCAGTGTGCCATAATTAATACTTTATACTCCTAGCGTGCCATATTGAATACTCTATACTCCTAGTGTGCCATAACGAATACTGTATACTTATAATGTGCTATATTGAATACTGTATACTCCTAGTGTGCCATATTGAATACTCTATGCTATCAGTGTGACATAATGAATACTGTATACTCCTAGTGTGTCATAATGAATACTCTATACTCTTAGCGTGCCATATTGAATATTCTATACTCCTAGTGTGCCATATTGAATACTCTATGCTATCAGTGTGACATAATGAATACTGTATACTCCTAGTGTGTCATAATGAATACAATATACTCCTCGTGTGCCATAATGAATACTGTATACTCCTAGTGTGCCGTATTGAATACTGTAACTCCTAGTGTTCCATAATGAATACATATACTCCCAGTGTGCCATATTGAATACTCTATACTCTTAGTGTGCCATAATGAATACTCTATACTCCTAGTATCCATCTCATGATTCTTGAAAAATTCCAGAGAAAAGTCGAGATCAGACATCTTGTCTTTAGTTACTTTCTCACCTGTCCGTTCATATCTACCTATATCTCAGGTATTATGATTATTTACATTATTCTGGCTGTTATCCTCATCTCCCTTGCAATATTCGCTCCGGCCTTTTTCAGATGATTACAATTTCGAACGGAACCTTTATTTCGCCCACCGGTTTCGTTCCACGTGCCATGCCTCTTTGGAATGTCACAGTTATCCCTTTAACTCTCCAATTTTTTTGGTTCACCACTGCTGTAGCCTGGTATTGAACTTACAACTATTTATGTCTAGTCACTGGATCTAACCAAAGTCTTTATCCACTGGGCCATGTGTCCTTGAGAACATCTGTGTATGAATTTCTGGAACTTATGTTTCACCAACCGGTTTTTACCAGTGCTCATATAGCAATTTTTCCGTTATTATTATTGCATATTTTTTTACCAGAGCTCATATTGCATTTTTTTTTGTGTGTTGTTATTCATTTCTTTTCTCTAGCACTCCTTATTACTGGTTCCCATATTGAATATAATTGAAATAACTGATATATCCGGAAGAGGCATGGCACGTGGAACTAGAACAATCTATTCCGGTGGACGAAATAATGGGTTCGGTCCAAAATTCCAATTAGCTGAAGAAGGCCGGAGCATACAACGGCTGAAACGTTGTGAATATGGCAATGAAGAGGGGGATAACAGCCCGAATAATGTAAAAAAAGATTTTCTTGGATTTAACCATGCTACTAGATTGGCAACTAGGTCTCACCGTTTTACTGTTGAATTAGCTAGATGCAACTGCCACTTCTATTCTAAAAATTTTTTCTCGCCTTTCCCTCCTGTGGAACTCGTTTTCATATACTTGCTTCCCTGATAACTAAAATGGTTAAAAAATTAAATGCAACGTCAATTGCCATTTTCTGTCTTCTTGAATCCTGTTCATCATTTGTCCTTTTCTCGATCCTCCCTATTATCAATCTTCTTCTCCTCATTTCACTTCAACTCCCAGTAACACACACAGTGTTCTTGTTGTATTGTCACTTTGCTTAGAGTGAAATTTATATATATATATATATATATATATATATATATATATATATATATATATATATATATATAGTAAGGTAATGAAGGGTTTGGTAATCCGTGTGGATAATTACAAAAAGGATGTAATCCAGAGAGTTCAATGTAACACCAGAGCCAATATTAATTAAATAATTAAGAAAGAGACAACCTTAAGGTTCCATGACTATAATTTATTTCCGCAGAAAATATATTCTTCCTGGTTCATCAAGTCACATATCTAGTTACAAAGGAATTTGGTTTCTTTTATTTTTAATGATGGATAGTTTTTGAGGGATATAAGGGGACATAGGTCGTAGGAGGGGAAGGACTATAGAATGGTCAATCTTGGAAATCGAAAGTGAGGATAAGGTTGTTTTTAAACCATCTTTAATCATTTAAGTAGGTTCAAGTGTATATATATATATATATATATATATATATATATATATATATATATATATATATACACCGGGTGTAGCAGCAAAATTGTCAAAATCATTTAACAGCAAACGATAACTGTCCATCCCTCAAAATATTTAATATCTAAATAAAACAACAAAAAAAAACATTAAACTGAGTTTCTATTTTCCAAACATTTATCCATCTTGACACCATTTTCGTAAGAATCACTGAAAAACCCTTTGAGTTATTCAGCTAGAAAGGGAACAGGTTAAAATAATTTTGTGTTAGCCCCACTATCTTCCCAAATGAGCAATGGTGAGAGAAAAAAGACCATTCAGACTTTCAGTAATGGCACCAACATTCATAGTCTAGCTTCCATCTTCAATGTCCATTCAAGAACCATCAAGAGAATGGTGAACAATGGAGATAAAAACTGGATCAGGATTCCACAACAAGAAGAGGGATCATAATTTCAACTTAGAGCTAAATACATTCCTATTGTTTAAAGTAGAATCCTGTAGTGTTATGAAAAGCTCAGAGAATTCCAATAAGATATATTTAGTCATTTCTCAGATACAACGGTTCAAATCGTAATCTAACAATTGGACAATTTTGCATATATATATATATATATCGGACGATTGATATGACATAGTCTAATCCTGGGTATGACGATAAACTACATCCGGCAGCAAACGATCTGATCAGAATATTGGAGGTTTTTGCGGAGTTTGGAACAACCTCATAATTACTGTTTTTCCCAGGTCCACTCTAACCAGGGGTGGTAGCAACTGTTAGAGTCCGAGTTACGGGCAATTAGTAAACCTCGAAACAGAAAAGAAACATCTCTATGAACGTATAACAATACATATTTATAGTAAAATTACCAACAATATATTTTACATGAAAAATATTCCAACAATTCATATTTATAGTAAAATGACCAACAGTACACTTTATCTGCAGTTGAAGCCATAAAATTGTGTTCAAAATATTTAGATTTCGACATTAGAAAACCCATAGAGGTGTTGATATGCCGCAAAACGAAATAAACCAAGCAAATGATATAATCGTTCAGTATTCTTTTCTTGGTTTCTATGGAATATTTTCCGCTAAATCACGGTTCTATACCTTTCATGTATTGAGAAATAAACATTCCATATAATTAGGCATGTGCAAAATTATAGCAGTCTTTTTGAATATACATACTTGAAAATATGTTTTGTTGTAAAATTTTCCATACGGCACAATTTTGAATATTTTCTTACTTGTTACGAGGTCATTGAAATTATCTTTTACAATCCCTTCCGCGCAACAAAAAAAAAAAAAACAACACACGGTAATGTGCTATATTATTCAGAAACCTCCTGAGCGTAGCGCAGTGATTTAACTACAAGATTCAACAGTCATGAAAGCCGTTGGGGCTTTATTTTGACTTTCACCAAAAGACGAAAAGTAAACAGTCGGTATGACGAATGAAAATCTGGTAGGCGCCATTTTTCCATAAAGGCGATTACATTTTTAGACGCGTGAACTTATAAGCGAATTATTGAACACCTTAAGTTAAATTATTCAAAAGAATTCTTTCCGAATGCGACTCAAGGGGCTTTTTAACATAATGGTTCCATGCATAGATAGAAATAATATTTTAAGGTCGTCCATTTTCTTTGGACGGTAATATATTTTCAATCATTGCATCTTTAAAAAACACATTGAGTCAGAAAGAATTCTTGCGCTGTTCACTTTGACTATCCTTTAAAATGCAGCATCATTGGAAAGAACAATTATAATAATGTCGTAAAATCGCATTTTATTTTTATCAGTTATTGTTTTAAATTTTAGTTTTAGGATTCGTTTACTGTAATGGCGACCGAATTTTCTTAATCGCTGGAATGGAATAAACTACACCCTTGTGGAAAATAACTGAAACAAAACGAATAATTCCGTTTTTATTTACTTTCTTTTCGTATTTTTCCAATGAAGCATGACCCAGTGTGCATTTTAGCACTTCGTGTGTCCATTCCACGATGTCGTTCCTGGAAGATTGACCACAGATTTTTGATTGAATTAAATCAGGAGAGTTTCCGGGCCAGTCTATACTACTGTTCATTGGTAAGGCATGCTAGTGTGTTCGTAATAATTTTTGTACGCTATTTTGGAGTAACGTTCATTGCAGACGATAGCCGTAGGACAACTAATTGACAGACAAGACAATAGTGCCTGGGCGTGATGAAAATCTGATGTAGTCATGGATGACGCAATATTTTTCAAAATCCAAACAAATTTCATCATACAACCTGAAAATAGATTCATATTATTGCACACCACTGCGAATGTCCTAATCTGAGGAAAAAAATGGAAACTGATTCCATGCTATGACTCCAGTGCGTCTAAAACTGACCGTGTGAGGAAAGAAAGGAAACTAAAGCGGTTGTTTTAATTAATTTGCACAAGGGTGTATTTCGTGGCTGTTTTAGTTACTATTCGAGCGACGATCGTTGGATGCTGATTTTCTTGTATAACAATTTCTTGTCAGATATCGCGACATTGTAATAAAGATGCCATCCGAAAGCTAAGCAAAGTATTAAAAATTAGGAAAATTTCGTTAGAAACAAAGAAAACCATGCTGAACACTTATGTAATATCAGTCTTCCTATATGGCATTGGATGCAGAAAACTCTCCACGCAAATGAAGAAAAGGCATCAAAAATATGATTCTACAGAAGGATGCTGAGAATACCACGTTTCTTGGACACATAATGAGGATGGATGGCTTGGAAAATTTGACACTCACAGGAAACATGAAAAGAATCAGGGACAGTGAAAGACATCTACCTATCAGGTGGGGGTGGTGCTAGGTATAGGAAAATGGATAAGCATTGCTAAATGTTTGTGTCTAAATTTCTGAAATGAGAAGTCATAATTTGCATGTGGACTATTATCCTCATTTTTGTTCCTATCATAACATTTCAGCCGTTTCACGTCCGGCCTTCGTCAGGTGTATGTCGACCTGTGTAACCTACAGGGAATTTCGAGCTGAACACTTTATTTAATTTAGAGAAAGAGAACAATCTGGCTCCCTGGACCACAGATAGATAGATAGATAGATAGATAGATAGATAGATAGATAGATAGATAGATAGATAGATAGATAATGATCTCATATATAAATAGATAGATAATGATGATTCAGATAGATAAATAAATAATGATGACTTATAGATAGATAGATAGATAGATAGATCAGTCAATTATGTGCCATACGTGATACACACTTAGGCGATCATGTATCATTCGATACATGACTGACGAGAGAGCCCCCCCGCATTAGGCTGCAATTTCTTTATGCGGTAGACCACTTGCCATGCAAGGCTATAGGACCCGGTGTGTCCTTGTTTTTAGCCATAGATGGTGGGAGGAGAAGAGGATTCATACCTTTCCCAATGGTATTATAGATAGATGATGAGTTAGATATATAATTTAATTAAACATATAATTAAATATATAATTCAATTAAATATATAATTATATGTATATATAATTAATTATATAATTTAATTCAATATATAATTCAATTAAATGTATAACTAAATATGCAATTAAATATATAATTCAATTAAATATATAATTAAATATATAATTAAATAAATAATATAATTAAATATATAATTAAATATATAATTCAATTAAATGCATAATTAAATATACAATTAAATATATAATTCAACTAAGTATATAATTCAATATATAATTCAATATATAATTCAAGCGAAAACCAGCATGATATTAACCTTCAGAAGTGTTTTTTTACAATTTTTTTACCCGTTTGTCGTATAAGTTCATTCAGCCTTCTACCGTTCTTAAGGGTTAATTTTCTGCTTTTAGCATCAAATAATTTTGCACAAGAAAGTTGTTGAAAGCGAATGTGAACTGGTTATCATCATGTACAAAATAAATAGCATTTTTACTGGGTTTGAGCTTCAAAGAAAATAAACAAAGTGATTTAATGTCTTTCTGGTCAATCCTCTTCGCGTAATTAGGAGTGGAAATCAATTTTTCATTTTATGGGTCACCATCTTTGAATTGACCCTTTATTTATCATTCGGGATGTATTTGTTTGGGGAGTGAAGTGGCACCTGTGGAATTCTGAAAATTGTTTTTTTTTTCTTGTTGTTTTCAAAAATATTTTTTTAATGACTTATTTTCTCACCTCATACTTTCTGGCCATTATCGAAAACGTTTGGTGAAACTTCACAGCTATTTCGATAAAAAACAGATATTCTATACAGCTTTTCAAGTCTTTGTGTGTTATTTAAAACGTACATTTTTTGTGTGGGAGGGATTGAAGCCAAATCCTTTTTTTACGAGTGAATATTGCATTAAACTTTGGGGAGATGATTTTACAACATTCAACTATTCCTGGGTATGACGATAAACTCTATCCAGCAGCAAAAGCTCTGATCTGGAGATTGGAGCATTTTAGGGGCGTGGAACCAGCTCTTAATAGCTGTTGATCTGAGGTTCACCCTGATCCGGAGTAGTAGCACCTGTTAGGGTACCAACTACAAGCAAATAGTGAATCCCCAAACAAAAATCAACATAACATTTTCTAGTAACATTGCCAACAACACATTTTATGATCTTCAAAATATATTTCTAAAAAACATAACTTTAATCTGAAAGTATAAAATTTATTACAGACACATCTGTACTTGAAAGCATAAATTACGTACAAATATATAGATATAATGACCCATAGAGATGTTGATATGCCACTAGACAAAAACAACCAAGCAATCATCCAACCCACATAAAAAAAAACTCTTTTCATGACAGTAAACCATATAATATGCTACAATTGCATCAAACTGCATTCCAAAATGCAACTTCAACAAAACTACAACATAAAATACACATATCAAAACGTCAAGTAATTATGTTCCCACAAACATGTCTATGCACAAAATCTGAGTCTCATCTGCCATGGATTCAATTGTGAAAGCAGAATAAAATATATTTTTATTAATTCAAAGCTCCCAAGAAAATTAAATTTTGGCATTAAATGACCCATAAGGTTTTGATATGTCGTTAAACAAACAAATCAATCAATCCATCGACATATAACTCTAAGTAATGATTTAGATCGGAATCCCTGAGTGTCTTTTGGTGTTTGTTATTATATATGTATATATGTAAAGAAGTAATGGATTTTTACTCATTAATCCAATATATTTGTATTACTTTAAACAGTAGTAGATACCCATATTTGAGTAGACGGTCCGCTTACCTTTTTTAAACAATTCTTTTTATATTTTCTACCGGCCTGAACATCATCTTATTGGAGAAAAAAATCTACACACGGTTTCTCATACAAAAGACGACGCATAATGGTATGCTAATCGAGGACAAATTTTTTCTCTGAGATTTATTGAATGTTCAGGCGTGTAAGCAAAATAATATACTGTTTTAGAAATAAACGGAGCATCTACTCAAATATAGGTATCCTCTACATATAACGTTTAAGGTAATATATATATATATATATATATATATATATATATATATATATATATATATATATATATATATATATATATAAAAATATTTTATATATATATATATATTGGGGAAAATGTACGACAAAGTGGACAAATGTTTACTTGTGACGCGTTTCATCCTTCAGAACTTCATCGGGCTAAATTTCGTACGACGAACACATGTACAGGAACATGTGATGCTGGAAATTTTAGAATATTTTTTTATATCTAACCGAAATCATTTAGAGTCTTTTTAATGAGAATAGAAATCAATAATGATTTTTACAAACACAAATTTTGATTATCAGTGAGTGATGGCATGTACCTTATTAGAATTTTTTGAATCTGGTCCTTTCTAAAATATCTTACCCAAACAATCAGTATTCTATTTTTTTTTATTGTTAAAATTGTTGTTGTTTAAATGAAATTTGATTTTCTTGTCGCATATATAATTAGGGTACCCATTATTGATAAGTGCTTGTTTTATATTATTTAATTATTTAATGAAAAATATTTTGGATGAGGAATTGAGTTTGATCCTTTGAATTCGTTTAAGAGTTTTATTTTTATTTTTCTGGGCAAGAGTCGTAGTTAAGAAGGCAAGAATTAGAACTGGTAGACTTTGTTGTACAAAGATGAGGTAAAATTATCGCTTTTATAGGCAATGAGAATATCTAGAAATGGGATTTAATTGATATCTAGTTCATAAGTGAACTTTAAAATAGAATTTATTTCTAAACTTTTTAAAAGTTTTATAATGTCATTAATGTAATTGATTTGGATGACGAAGTCATCAATATATCTGGCATAAATGGTGGATTTATTTATTTTATTTAATATTTAGTTTTCAAAATTGCTCATATAAGAGTTTGAAAATAAAGGGCTGAAAGGGCTACCCATAGTGACACCATCTGTGTGTATATAAATATTACCGGATGATCGTAGAAAAGGACTTGTGTTGCGAATGGTAATAAAGGATTTTTTTTTTTAATTTTGTCGGCTTAATTTTCAGAGGTAGCAAAGGAGAATGGTAATGAATGTTATTTAATATAATTTGAATTATTTTATGGACTGTAACAAAAATGTTAAGATTTCGTCCTTAGGGCTGTTGGATTGAGGAATTTGTAAAAAGAAATGTTCGTAGAGCTTATACTATATTTGGTAGGTAAACACGTTATGATTCATTGGTTTAACGTTTTTGAAAATTGATATATAGGAAAAGAGACTGGTGATCTTATAGAGTGGATTGTATTTCATGATTTATGGATTTTGACATTCCCATAGAAATAAAAAGAAGATATACATCGGTGAATGTTTTTTGAAGTTTTAACGATTTCATTTCGCTGTTATTCGTAGACCTTAGATGATTTACGCGGGATTTTACTTGGGAAGTTGTGCTTTTTGGGTATTTTTTTTCTTAATTTTATGGTATCATCCAACATTAACTGTAGTTTTTGTGGTATTCATCCTTATTGAGTAATACGAAAAGGTTCGATTTATCGATTTTTTTAGTAATAGTGAAATGATATCTTAAATCGGATGCGGCTTTATTTCAAGTTTGAATTGTTTTAAAAATATTAATCAGTGTTTTAAAATATCTGCTTTTGATAGAGTACACTTTTTAAAAGATTTGTGTGAAATGTAATTATGTTATATTTTTGCAAGTTTATGATATTACTGTATAAGATTTCTAATTCAGCTGGCTCCGTGTCAGAGAAGGATATTTCATAGTTTGTAGAAGCTGATCACTAAAATTAATCGACGCAAAATGTCTGCTATATTTAATAAGGCATTTGATACCTACATACACAGAATATACATATACATACATACATACATATATATATATATATATATATATATATATATATATATATATATATATATATGTGTGTGTGTGTGTGTGTAATATGGATATAGATCCGACAGTATGATCTTATAAAACTTTCAGTTATCTGTTTGGATGAGTCTTGTTCTTATGTACATCGTCTTTGTCATGTTGTATTGATAATGTTATAATTTATGAATATGTCCTGAAGATGGTTTATTAGACTGAAACCTCCGACGTTGACATATTAACATTAAAACAGCATAATTGTATATAAGGATTTTTTGTTTGTTTTTTTCCGTATATATTTTTTCTTCATATATATATATATATATATATATATATATATATATATATATATATACGGCGTGCCAAATTAGTATCGTGATAACTTTTTTCTAATATTTCAAAAACCGTCCAATCAATTCAGACAAAATTTTCCCACAATGTTGGCAACATTGACCTGCGAGATCACTGAAATTTTGGTACGGATCTGCGCAATGTAAACAAACTGGCGCCATACTTGTTATCAGCACGGTGATTTGAGCGTGCCAAAGTATTAGAAAGGTTTAGTAAAATTCCTAGAATTGAGCAAACAATACGCTTATTAATGTTGCACGTTAATGTTTATGATCAAAAGAAGCTAATAAATAAGATAATCAAACAAATAATAACAGATACAAACAAAGGCACAGTTTTAAACAAATTAATAGGGAATGTGCTTTCCCTATTTTGAAATTACTTGAAAAAGTCGACGATCCATAGAATTTGTTAATTGTAGGATGTCATCCGCTTAAATGCCGCGAGATATGTCAAGAATTGCTTCCCATAACTCAGCGTTGCTCCTGAATTGTCGTCCGTTGGCGTACAGTCTTCGCTTCATGATGTTCCAAAGGTTTTCGATTGGGTTCAAATCCGGAGAATTTACTGGCCACTTCATTTTTTAAAGTCCATCAAAGCCAAACTGTTTCAAATATTCAGTAGTCTTGTGAGCAGCATGTGAGGGAGCATTATCTTGCATAAAAACAATGACCCTTCTGAAGGCAACTCTTTGCCTTTTCATCCACGGTTCAAGATGCTCCTTCATAAACGCTATGTATGCATCAGCAGTCATTTTGACGCCATCTGGTACTCTCCATGAGCCCACTAATGTTTTTCCAATAATACTACCCCAGATCATTATGACTCCACCGCCTTATTAGCGTGTCAAACGCTGATGGCGATTCTGTCCGTTCATTACCCAGCCTTTCCACCATCTATCTGGCCCATCAAGTGTTGCTCAAGTTTCGTCTGTGAACAAAACTTTAGAGAAGTCAATCTTCATATTGTCCTCGGCCCATTTCAATCGATTTTGAATGTGATTTCTCGTCAACGCAGGCTTCGATACAGGTTTGACTGCTGTTGCTATTTCCCTCAGATACCGACACCGAGTACTTTTAGACACAGTAGGATCCCCAATGCGACTGAAAAGCGCTTGACTGGTAAGTCCAGGGTTCTTCGTGGCCTCTCATTTAAGTCTTGACATGAGACGACGTGAAATAACCCTCGGCTTGCCTTTATCTGCCCTTTTGCATACTTGTGTAGGGTCGGCGGTGAACTTTTTCACTGTTTTATGACACCTCCCTATCATTTTAGAAATATCTAGGGTAGATTTACCTTTTGAGAGTTCTGAGGTGATAGTTTTCTTTTCAGCATCACTTAAATTGCTTTTACGGCCCATCTTTTCACTAAATTCTCATACTTTTCTAATAATTTTTCAAATCACCGTGCTGATAACAAATATGGTGCCAGTTTGTTTTGATTGGATGTTTTTTTAAATATTAGTAAAAAATTTATCTCGATAATAATTTGGCACGCAGTGTATATATATATATATATATATGTGTGTGTGTGTGTGTGTGTGTGTGTGTCTGTGTGGATACATATATGATGGACTCTCCGATCGAGCTCGGCGTATGAGGTTCCGACGACCACGAACTAATTATCTGCATGCCTATGATGGGCATAACTTTTGAGACCGGCTCGAGAATTTCACAAATGACCACAAACAGTACAGGAGAATGTAGTGTATCCAAGTGCAGCAGGAACATTGTTGGATGTCTTATTTTGCTTTCGTGCTTCACGCAGTCGACTGATGCTTACTTCTTGATGGTGCATTATTCCTGAATGGCAACTAGAATGATACTCTGATCTCTTCATAGCTACCTCTTCAAAGTTCTTGAATGGAATGTTGACCCAAGAAAGGTTGCTTTTCAGTTTATCTTCATACTTGAGCCAAGTTCTACCAACATTTCTATGACCACGATGGAGTTCATTGTAAAAAAATAACATTTGATATGCGATTATTACTCATGCTTGCCACATAGCCAGGCCAACATAGTTGTGATTGCATTATGAAGTTCTCGATGGTACCAATCTTGCATTTCTCAAAAAGGTCGGCATTTGACACGCGATCATCAAATGTTAGGCCATAAACTGTAGAGAGACAGCATTTATGGAAGACTTCTAATCGGTTAATGTGCCATCTCTAAGGTGTACGAGTTTCAGAGCCATACAAGAGAGTTGACAAAAGGACAGCTCTGGACACTTGGATTTTAGTGCAAAGATTTATTCCCCTTTCGTCCCACTACCTATGACGCAGCCAACAAAAGGAAGCGTTGGCTTTTGCAATGTGACTCATATATATATATATATATATATATATATATATATATATATATATATATATATATATATATATATATTATTCAAATGGAAAATGTTTCATGGCAACTAGATTTGATTACGCATTCTGCCTTTCTCGGCTTCATCAAATCCCAAAACAAAGAAGATAGAAATGTGTCTGTGTATTTATCTGTAACCACTTAGGAATAAAAATAAAATAACGAAATTAAATAACCCATAGATATATTGATATGCCGCTAAACAAAACCAACCAATCAAAACAATCAAAATATTTAGATTTCGGCATTATATAACCCATAGAGGTGTTGATATGCCGCTAAACAAAATCAACCATCCAAACGATTCAAAATATTTAAATTTCGGCATTAAATAACCCATAGAGGTGTTGATATGCCGCTAAAAAAATCAACCATTCTTTTTTCCCTCCCCGTCTTTATGGCATTATCTCCTTGTTTTGGATGAACTCATCAAAAATAAAATCCACTCGGGCCACGTGAGATATAGAGGTTTGTTGATTTTTGGCGATGCCGGGGGCCAACTCCTTCATTTTATGCCCCTAAGTGTCAAGTAGTGCTGAAAAATTTGAAAAAAGAAGACATTTTACATATTTAAAAACAGATGAAACCTTAATTCAAATTAAATACAAACTAAATTTTTGTTTCACTCTTTGATTACATGCCCTCCCCATATAACCACTGCATTGTCTTTCCCAAGAAATCATGACTATTTGCAGAGGAAAAAAATGCAAATATCTAAAGCATATATATTGTGCTATCGTAAATTTTAAGAAGGATTAAATTTCATTTCTGGATTTAAAAACAAAAAGTAGTAAAGTCGCCTGAAAATTAGTCTCGAGCGAAACTTGTTGCAATAAATAAATAAATCGATCTAATTATGATCACTTTCTTATATTCGCAAAAATTGTCCGGCTCTAAAAAGTCAGTCCTAATTTTCTCTTTGTAAACGAAATTCTACAGCGTAATATTTTGTCATTCGTTGCCAGCGACAGATTATGGAAAGCATTGTGTCAATATCAATGATAAAAGGCGACAATTCTATGCGAAGGAGCTAAACTTATAACAAGACAATTATTTGCAGACTTGGCTTATTTGAGCCAAAGAACCGGATCCAAATTCCTGAAACTGCTCTTGTATTGTGTTTATTTCCAGATCACATTCGCGCCATTCGGAATCGGCGACGAGGCTCGTTCCATTGCGGACTGAAATAGCAAGCACAAATCAAAAACAAAAAGAAAAAAGATCTATAAAAAGAGACATAAAAATTTACACCTCATATCACACAGAAAAAAAAAGATGAAAAGCTTATGCGAAATCTTTCTATGTGCCATGTTTCTTCATGATAATCCTGAACTTGGTTCTCCACACCCTCCCGTCTTTGATTGCTCTAAACAGCACTTGGCCCTTTACCATACTCCGTTGTCCCCATGGTGCTTTTTCTGCCAGTTCTTTACTTATATTGCTCAATAGTTTATTCATTATTTCTCTTACCTTCAGCAGGCTTTGTGATTGTTACATTTTTCAAATTGCCTTTCCTAATTATATTTTCCAAACATTTTAGCAGTCTGTTTGTTGACAATCTATCAATTCTATTCACCTTAAAACTTCCTCGTCGCTCACATGCTCTTTCTATGATATTCTCAGCATCCTTCTGTAGAGCCAAATCTCTGTCGTTTCAAGTTTCTTCTTCATCTGGGAAGACATCTTCTCCCTCAGCTATGGGTTAATTAGTAAAGACTTGTATCGCTAAATCATTATTATCACAAAATAAAATTCTTACAATCTAAGAAAAATCTGGTTTTAAATAACCTTCAAGATGCTGATAAGCCGTAGAAACTATCAATCATCTGGGAAGAAGTTCTTGCATGGGTGGGGCATAATGGGTAGCGGTTCGGAATGAGAAAGGTCAGAGGACGCAAGCTTAATAATATATAACTTAAAACTTTTTATGTAGGCTACAGGAAAAGTTGTATATTATTACGTTTCTGAAAAATAAAGATTTATTAAATCAAAGAACAGAAATAACTGTTTTTGTAGACACTGCATTATGTTTACTTTATAACGTAATTAAACAAAATTACATAATTATATGTCTATTATTTGATCACAAATAAGAAAGTAAGAAAATGCGTAATTAAATTCCAAAATTGAAATTTTTAATTTTAACAATACCGTATTTAATCTATTAATAAATATAATAAATATAGTATTTTAGATCTTTATAAATAAAAATATGAATATATAAAATATGGCTTAATCATATTTGAAACCCCCGTGAGAAAAACGCAATGTATTTTATGAAAAATAAAAAAAATAAATTAAAAATGAATTAAAATGCCAATGCATTGTAGTGTATTTTATGTATGCCCCTAAATAAAATAAAAAAAAAAATTTGACTGGATGACACGTCCTCATGTAAGGAAGCCAGTATCGAGAGGCAGAAATTACAAACCCAAACCTAACATCTAATCTATATTTACACTTTGCCATCTTAAATTATACGTGGATTCTGATTCGTCAAATCCTTTTAAAATTTTGTAATCCCGTTTCCCCTCCAACTATAAAATAGTATTTAGCTTAAAAAAAGTAAATCATTGTTTTTTTTCCGAAATTTATTCAACATCCCTTGAAAATGGAACAAAAACTTTAATTTTAAGTTTAATTTAAAGTTTAGTTTTTAGTTCCGAAACATGGTAATTTCTGTGTCGCGATGAATAAATATTTTAAATAATAATAATAATAATAATAATATATATATATATATATATATATATATATATATATATATATATATATATATGTATGTATGTATGTATGTATTATTATTACCCTATATATTATATATATATATATGTATTAATATTACCCCTCACACTTACACCCTCTCTAAATTCTGTTTTTTTTCGGGAGTTGTTTTTCTGTTTTCTTTTTTGAATTTGTAGGTCTGATGAATTGGATCGTATTTACGATTCCAATGGAATAAATTATGACCATGGAATATTAGTGTTTAAGCCTTTTTTATTATATATATATATATATATATATATATATATATATATATATATATATATATATATATGGTTTCATGGAGAGTTGTTTTTAACCTTAATTTTCACACTTTCGCGATCTTCAGACAAACTTTTCATATATATATATATATATATGTGTGTGTGTGTGTATGTAAAGAGAGAGAAAGAAATTAAAACAAATGAATATACATATATAAAAAGAGAGAAGAGGAAAACTTTTTTATGCCAAAACATATCGTTCCTTCGTGAAAGTTATCAGAAGCAATTGAAGAAATCTTATTTACTAATCTGAGATACCCAAAAGTAACGTAGAGAAATATAGCGTTAAGCCTTCAGTTAATTAGTTGAGTGCGTATAAATATTCTAAAATCTTACGGCGTTAAGGAATGATAAACCATGGAGCGGACTAACTGACGTAGCTTGTTGGTTTATTAAACGAAAGTGAATTATTTTTGCTGCTCTTAATGGTTTTTTATGTAATTAATATTTATATATTTATATTAAGTATTTTTATTTTATTTTTTATATTTAATCAAAGGTTTTGTCTTAATTTTGTTATATTCACTTACGCACAAATACCCTTGGGAAAGATATGAATTCATTTCTTCTCCCCTAGCTATGGGTTGAATAGTAGAACAGAATGGGTTCTTTAGACTTGGTTGGCAACCAGTCTACGGCAGAAAGAAATGGCAAGCTACTACGGGGAAAATATTTTGCCTCGGCAGTCATGTATCGAATCTTATATGATCGTCTAAGTGTGTATCACGAGTGACACTTAATTGACTGATTACTTAATTTAGTGAAAGTTTTTCTTTTGTGATAATGCACAAGTATGTTAGTTTGAAAAAGGAGCCTTTCTTTAAGAAAAGAGATCTTTGGAAAAAGACATATATATATATATATATATATATATATATATATATATATATATATATATATATATATATATATATATATATGAAAAATTTATCAGGGTTAACCTGTAGAAAAAGACAATATGTATAAAGGTAAAAGACAATAGGAAAACTGTATTATTAGCCAACTCGTTTCGTCCAATGTCGACTTTTCCAAGGCAAAAACGAAAGGAATTTATTAAAAAAACAAAGTAACTATTGACAACAAACAAAATGTCCTTAGCAACTAGAAGAATTTAGAAAACACTATTGTATTCATATTGTCAACTGAAAATTACGTCAAGTACTTTCACGTGTAGAAATATTGTTTTTATTGCTGTGTCGAAGGATTCAACCATTTTGTTTTGATTTCTTGATATATTTCCTGTGTACGTTACCTTGGGAGAGTAGTGATTCTGTTAGGAAAGGTGATATTGGGAAAAAGCCCCTATTTATAAAAATTAATTTAGTTTTGTCGTTAAAAATCCATATTGGACGAAAAGCATCGGCTAATAATACAGTTTTCCCTTGTCTTTTAACTTTTAACATTTATATATATATATATATATATATATATATATATATATATATATATATATATATATATATATATATATATATATATATATATATATATATAGGGGGGTAATGCATCATACACGAGATATAAAATTAGCGTATGGACTGCTGTCTCCGCCATAGACCAAACTATATATCTACTTACTGTAGTCAAATTATTTTCAAATTTAGGTCTCCAAAAGTCGCATGACACGCAAGTATATATATATAATATATATATATATATATATATATATATATATATATATATATATATATATATATATGAAATAGATATATTGTTTTAAGGTATGCTATATTTATGGATAAAAGTGGTCAATATCAGAGACAGAGCGTATGTACGTAGAGACACCACCACCTTTATCCTGAAGACAGTGCAGCTTGGTGTTGACCACAGTGTCCACTTTTTTTATACATTATATATATATATATGAAAGAGAAACTATGAATCACTATATATATATGTGTATATATATATAAGAAAGAAGTATGAAGCAAAAAAGAAAGAAAGAAAGATATAGAGAGAAAAAAGACTAAAAGAGAAAAAAGAATAAAAAATTTATAGAAACTAAAAGACGAAAGTTAAGGTGCAGCGAAGAAAGAAAACTGAATTAAAAGCGAAAAGTTTTAAGCGAATGAATTAAAACAGAGAAAAATGAATGAGAAAAAATGAAGAAAATTAAGAAAACGTCACATAGAAAGAATGAAAAATGTCTTAAAATTATCCAAAGGTGAAAAGAAATATTAAATAAAAAACAGAAATCTTGGAGACGTATATGAAAGAAGAAACGAAAAAGAAAAAAAAACGGAAAGAAAAATAAGATAAGAAGAAATACATCGCCGAAGAAATACATTTATTTACAGAAAGAAAAAAATAATATCACTGACATCGGCGTGATGAGTCACACTGTCTGAGGCTAGCACTTAATTCTGCCTATGACGTCATCAAATTGCGATGTAGCCTCGTGTCTGAGTCGTAGGACATCAGGGGTTTTTGATTGTAGCCAATGAGAAAGCCTCTCGCTTAGCAGAGCATCAAGCGATTGGCGAGCCAGTAGCTAGACGCTCTCATGCCTTGGAACTCAGGTAAAGGATTGGTGGGGAAAGCGAAAGAACATAAATAGTGACGATGATACGCATGCGCAATCAGGTGTTCTGCGTGAGATTGATTAATATCCCATTTAATAAAAAGACATCGAAAAAGAAAGTAGAAAAGAGAGAAACGACATTTCTGTGTGTCGATGTGGATAGAAGCCGGAGAAGGAAGGAACGAAAGAATAAAAACATGTTGGTGAAAAGAACAAAATTATTGGAATGTAAGAAAGATGAAATGATATATATGTTGAAATAAAACATCGGGTTTACTTATATAATGCTTATATCTATCTATCTATCTATCTATCTATCTATCTATCTCTCTCTCTCTCTCTCTCTCTCTCTCTCTCTCTCTATATATATATATATATATATATATATATATATATATATATATATATAAAAAAATAACTCCTAAAGAGCCAGGAAAACCTACCTACGTTTCACCTAAACGGACCTGTTTAGGTGAAACCTAGGTAGCTTTTCCTGGCTTGTTAGTATTTATTTTAATTATTCCCGCTCTGCTTAGCGTATTGAGCACTCAACGTTTTAGTCTTACGACTCGTTTGGGTTTTTTTTTTCCTTTGGACTAAAGACTTAAGGAACTGGACGATTTGTTTCGTCCTGTTCTGATGTTTTTTTTTTTTTTTCTTTTTTATTTCCAATTTTTTCCTCGGGTACCAATTTGTTTTGATATATCTACAAGTTGATCTATCTGAGGTTTTTTTTACCAAAGGTGTATCACTATATATATATATATATATATATATGCGATGGATAAATTGTTGTCTAAATTACGCATGCATGAAACACACGCTGACATCTCATTTCAACACATATATTTACTAAAATTATACAAAATCATCTTGAAATGCTAAAGAGTAAATTTATTCAGTAAAATCGCCACTGGCATCAACCTCAGACTACAGGCAACTTCGGGATCAACTTTTGGTCGGTCTTAGAAAAAATTCGCAGTGTGAGATAGGCAAGAAGTAAGGCATGTAGCAACATCAGCACGGCAAAGGGCAATCCTTTAAAGGCAAGGAAGGGCAAAAGTTAAATGATAGCGATTGCTGTATGAGTCGTACGATTTTTGAAACAAGCACGGGCAACGCCGGGTCATGCTGCTAGTAATAATATAATGACTGGTCGCTCTTATGCAATATATCGAAGCAGTTACTCCATCTTCGTCCTGATCTGACTCTTGTAAATAGATGATAGCGGGAATAGACAGGTATTTAATGGATCAGTGTAGAGGAATGACCATTTTTCCAGTATATTTAACAATGCATCGTATGATGGATCGTATGACTTAAGGTCTGGGTGAGATTAAATCCCAAAAGGCGGTTAAGGGTCGCGGCCTATCTGAAAGAATACATGTTCATCATGAATGCGAAACATTTAGGAGATCCAGTCTTTGATGACAGAACGACACTAGTTTAGTTTTTGGTCAGAGGAGAGATCAGGCTCTGGTCATCCAGAATTTTGGAGAGGCACTCATATGCTGTTGGGTTGTCCGGAAAGTTCATGACGAATTTTAGACGTTCATGTTCCAGCGCGTTAGAAATCATCAAATTTATCAACAGATGAATGCTTACATTTCTAATTAGAGCATACTTCGAACTATCTTTTGAGAAAGAACATTTTAAATTATTTAATTCGTGTCAATTTTGCATTCTTATGAAAATGGAAGATTATAAGGCGCATTTTAGACACTCGTTGCTTCTTTTTTTTACCGTAAAGGCAAAAATGCTTCGCAAGCAACAAAAAGGGTAAGCGCTATGTACGGTGAAGATGCTTTAGCTGACAGGAAAATACGGAAGTGGTTTGCTAAGCTTTCAGTTGATTATTATAGCTTTATTGATGAAGAACGTCCAGGCAGACCCCCCGCTATAGATGATGACCAAATCAGGACATTGATTAAGATTAACCCGCATTACACAACAAGGGAATTGACAGAAACAAGAATTTATCAAAATCTACCATCTATGAGCAGTTAGTGAAGCTTGGGTATTCAAATCACTACGATGTTTGGGTACCACATGATCTGAGTATAAAGAAACTTTTGGCTCGAATTTCATCTATGATTTGCTGTATAAACGCAATGAAATTACCGCCTTTGTGACGGATGATGAAAAATGGATCGTTTACAACAATGTTCAGCGAAAAAGATACTGGAGTAAGCAACATGAGTCAACTGTAGCCATCTCAACAGAAGAAATAGTACTCTCTTATAAGGGTATAAGAGAATGAATTAACTTTAGTTATAGGTATCATATTATTCGTAATGAACAGATATTATTTCTACTAAACTCTGTATCAGAATGATAAGTTTGAACATTTTATTTTATTTGTTTACTAGTATATATATATATATATCTATATATATATATATATATATATATATATATATATATATATTACGATATTAAAATAATATGTAAAAATCGCTGCACAATTGCAGTTGTGTTTCGACACATATCAATGTGTCTCCACAGGCGATTGTAAATTAATGGCGTGTGAACAATTAATTTGTTTACAAAGCAAAATACATCCTCTTTTTTTCGAAAAAAAACTCAAAAAACCAAGTTATAAATCTAGGGGGCTTTACTCTGATCAACTTTATAACATTTTCCCTGGTCAGGGTGCAGCCCCAAGACAGTACACCTTTATTTTCAACTGCAATTATGCATTAATTTTACATGTTGTTTTAAAAATCCTAAAATAAATTGTATATATATATATATATATATATATATATATATATATATCATACGATAAAATAGAAAATACATTAACGACGTGAAAAAAAAAATTCTAACGGTTGTATATGCCTTTGTGTGTGTGTGTGTGTGAGTGTGTGAGTGTGTGTGTGTGTGTGCGTATGTACATTTGTGCGTAAGTTTGCATATATATATATATATATATATATATATATATATATATATATATATATATATATATATATGATGGTTGCTAACTCGTGTCCGAGTACGGCCATTACTACATCTCTTTTTGGAGAGTATCTACTGATGTGCTGAACGACTGTGGTTCTTTAGCCCAGCAAGGGACCCCTATATACTTTGGCACAAACAGAGGGCACTTAAGAGGTCCAACAGTGGGTGGTATATTATCATAAAATTAAAATGCTGAATGAAACCGCTTCTGGACCCGCATGTCTTACTGCAAATATCACATTTCAGTTGTTGGAAGTCTACGGCTTTTTAGTCAATTGCCACCCTTGCCATGTTGCATCCTCGATATTGTCCTTAAAGCGCATCTTAGGTTTAAAGATATTTCTCTCCCCTGTTCGCAGCTCACCATAAAACAACTGCTTTGGAATGCGGCTGTCATCCATTCTGACGAGGTGGCCCGCCCACCGAAGTTGATGTCTTACTATCAAGGACTTGAGTCTATCACAGCCACTCCTCTTTAGCACGTCTACATCATTAACAGACATTTGCCAGGTAATGCCAAGGATACGACGTAAGCAGTACCGTTGGAATCTCTCAAGCATTTTCATTTGTCTGCGGTTAAACCACTCACGCCTCGCAAGCATAAAGAAGTGCTGTAAAGCACACAGGCACGATAAACCTTTAGCTTTGTACTCACTGAAAATTCCGTGCTGAGACCACAGATGTTTATTCAGTTTTCCAAATGCGTCGCTAGATTTTTGTATGCGGTTTGAAATTTCCACATCAAGATTACAGAACATCCACAACGTGTTCCCAAGATACATAAACGCGCAAACAGCCTGCAGCCTTTTACTATAGACAAAGACGCTTGGTTCACAATATGGCTTCCTTGGAGCTGGTTGGTACATGACTACTGTCTTTTTCAAACTAATAGTCAATCCCATTGGAGTACATGCATTAGAAAAAGCATCCATGAGATGCTCCATATCTCCTTTCGAGTGAGTCACAAGATCACAGTTATCAGCATATAACAAATCCCTGATCAACTACAAATGAACCTTCGACTTTGCATCAAACTTCCTGGTGTTAAAAAGCCTTCCTTCTGAACGATAGCGAATGTAAATACGAAGGTTGCAGATCTTAAAGGCCTGTTTAAAAAAGAAGGTAAGTACAAGGCAAATAGGGTTGTCGCTGGTATGTCTCCCTGCTTAACTCCATTTTCAAGCGTCACCGGCTCAGAGAGCTTTCCACCAATATTAACCCATGATTTCATCTCATCATGAAACTAGTGAAGAATGGAAATAAACTTTTTAGGATATCCCAGCTTGTCTAAAATATTCCACAAAACCTTTCTGTTTACGGTGTCAAATGCTTTTGTCAAGTCAACAAATCCCTCGTATATTCTGCTCGACTCACTTTTCTTTCAGTTATCTGGCTGTGCAGATCTATCTGCAATGCTACGTCCAGCCCTAAGTCTGGGACTCCGAAAGAGCTTCATTAGCAGTGTGGTGCAACAAGTGATCCAGCAGACCTCTACAAAGAACCTTGCCGACAATAGCAATATGCCACGATAATTTTCACAGTCAACCTTGTCCTCTTTGCCCTTGTACAAAACAACCATGACAGCATATTTCCAATCATACGGAACACTGTTATTACTCCAGGCATCTTGCAACAACGAATGAAGCCGATGCAAAAGACTTTCTCCCCCGTGCTTAAAAATCAGATTTCGCTGTATATCAGCTTTTATTGTCTTTAACTTGCCCTAAATTTCCTTCTTCTGATCACCAGGAAAATCACTATGAAGTAATACAGAGTGGAGTTTATTTTTCTCTTCCAAGATCTTTTCTATGTGCTTGTCATTCTGATCAAACCAATCCTGGTGCTTCTTATCAGTAAATCCAACGACATCAGCACATGCCTCGTAAACTGCCTCCGTGAAAGAAGTCCAGTTATTTTCACTTACTAAAGCATCCATCTTATTGACTAGATTCTGTTTAACCTCAGAAACTTGCAGACGACTAACATTCAGCCTCTTTGGAATTGATAACCTTCCTGCCTTTCGTTTTTAGGGACAACACACTTGAATCTTTCTCTTATCAGACGATGGTTAGTTCAACATTCAGCTGCACGAATTACACGCACAATTCATAGATCTTGTACATCACGGTGTCTCACAAGAACATTTATGTACCTCTGATTTGATCCAGGATGCATCCATGTCTTATTTTTCTTTTGTTGAAACATTGTGCTACCAATGAACAGGTCCAGTTTCATGCAACAATGTTTATCAAGAACTTTCCATGCCTCGCAGTCGCGATCCACCCGTGCATTAAAATCTCCAAGAATAAAAAAAAAGAAGTCGACATCACTGTATACTATCAAAAGCCTCAGGTGTTATCTCAGAGTTTTCCTTCTCCTAGATGACTGCCTTGACTAAGGTTAAGGAAGACATCTCTCCCAATGGTTTAAATGCGCCCCCAGACACCAGGCTGTGGATTTCTATGTTCCAATGACATGTCCCACCTGACTCCAGTTTGAGGAGGAGGGGGTAACTATTTACCCATAGCTAGGACCTTAACAGGTGCTACCACCTAGGGTCAGGGTGGATCTGGGAACAGCAGTAATTAAGAGATGGTTCCACGCTCGGCAAAACCTCCGGATGAAAGGCCTTGCTGTCGGATGTAGTTTATTAGGACACACACACAAAATATATATATATATATATATATATATATATATATATATATATATATATATACAAATGCAATAAGAACGAATCAGATATAAATTCAAACGTTCATAAGATTAACTTAAAAGGGCTCAATACAAAAGTAGAGCTATAGTTCTTTATTATAGGTTATTGCATTCGATCATACATATTTCCGCTACAATCTCATCAGACGGTGATAAGTAATAACCTATAATAAAGATATATAGAATTATATATATATATATATATATATATATATATATATATATATATATATATATATATATATTTAAGAAAAACAACGAAAACTATTTAAAAGAACAATGTAAAATTTAGCCATGGCGTCACTAAGAACATAACACAAATAATAAAAATCCGCAATAAAAAAATAATAACCTGCAATAGCGCAATCAAAATCCCCTAATTCAACTGCAGAGAGAAAACCACATGCCCACGACAAGGAAGCTACCTACAAACGGATATAATATACAAAGCTAATGTAAACGCAAGCAACTCTACAATGCGCCATATTTGCGCCACAGGAGGAATATTCAATCAAAGAAAATACACCCACAACCTGTCATTTTCCAACAGAAAATACTCCAACTGCACCACACTAGCCATATGCATATGGCAACTAAAAGACAAAACCATCACACCAAAAATTAGCTGGGAAATCATGAAAACCAGACCTGCCTACAATAAGATATCAAAGAGATGTCTATTTTGTTTGCATGAAAAATTGGCAATAATATCCCACACGCAACAAAAGGAATTACTAAACCATAAATTGGAAATAATTTCAAAATGTACACACAAAAATAAATATCTACCATTACAGTTCATACCAAACGGTTAATACTTACAAAAAAATTAAACTCAACCAAAAAAGAACCTATCAGAAAAAATAGTAGAAAACTAAAACAAAAACAGCAAAACCACCAAAATATAACCACCAATAGGAATCAATAACATTACCAGTACTGTTACCAACACTACTACCACCCCTAGATACAACCACTACCATGACAATTAGTACAGCCATCACGAGAGGTAAAACCATTAACACTTCAAAAGTATTATTTTGTTACGACTGATACTAGTATTCGCTATTAGTATTGTTGTTACCACTTTATGTATCTACTGAAATAACTACTGCCATTATTTTTACTAACAGTACTGCTGTTACGACTTTAAGAACAATCACTTCATAACCATCTCTACCGTCATTAGTACTGCATTTTATCATTGTCATTGTTTTTATTATTATTATTATTATTATTATTATTATTATCATGGTTGTCACAACTATTATTATAATTACCATTGTCATTATTGTCACTTTCTTCGCATTATTATATTATCGTTTCCATCATCATTAAGGCTAGATTTACGGTTTTTCATAACCAATAACACATCAATAATTATTATTAATATATCAATCATAACATAAAAGTTATTATTGCTATTAATATAATCACAATCGTCAATAATACACCAGCAACTAGCGTTGCTAAAAACCATTATCAACATGTCCACAGACAGGACTCGACTTAATCAACGTTGTGACAGTAAACCGATGAGTAAGGGTATGCGTCTACACATATGTATGTATGTGTGTGGAAATATGAGCTTATCTAACGGCGCGGACGGCTGATCTTAAAAAAAAACGTCAAAATCACCCCCACCTGTTTCTTGTTAAGAGAATATTGCTACATATGTAAACGCTACAGTCTCGACACCGAAATAGAATAACAATTGCGTATATATATATATGCTCGAACGCGGTGTATTTGCATCTGACCTCAGATTATTTATATGGTGTGTTTGTACAAACTAAAATGCATACACCTGTATATATGTGTGTCTATGTAATTAAGAATGTCATCCCAAACAAACACAGAAGAAAGCTATACAGATACATCACACACAAATTGTCAAACACAAATAAGCATAAATAGATCAACTTTTTCAAAAATAATACAGTTTGTCTTATGATCGCAAAATCGTAAAACCTAGGGTTACAAGCTAATATCCATAAAACTGAATATATATATATATATATATATATATATATATATATATATATATATATATATATATACTTGCACACATACTTTACTGAAGCATTGCAAATTGTATATGGAAAAGATGCATGGCACAAGCACATTATTAATAAAGGACTGTGCCAATAAATAAGACCTTCATTTATTTTAAAGGGAAATTATACTGAACAGTTGAGCAATATCATCATTTAATATGTTTTACAGTGCAGTAGTTTTAGTGGGATTTTCAATAAAAAATACAAATTTAAATCACTTTGTCTTATAATGTGAGCCCAGCAGCATGATGGTGTTATATCACCATACCTTTATTTTTTGTTTTCATTAACTATGATCTAACTAGTGATGTAACAAATCGATTTTACATACATGTACACATATACATTCACATGTGCATACATATATTTCTTTCAATAATATATTCTACAAATATATATATATATATATATATATAGGCTCGGATATACATATTATCGAGCGTTTTTATGTATACTTGAACATATATAAAATACATACAAGGATTCCTTATATATATATATATATATATATATATATAAAAAAAGAGATATAAAATCCGGTGTTCTTATAGATATTTTTATTTTTACAAAATAGTGCTCTTTGGTCTATATATATATATATATATATATATATATATATATATATATATATATATATATATATATATATATTTGAAAGAAACTTTTTTATATATTTATATAGAAACTGTTTCTTTTTATATATTTATTTTTTTCTTTTATATATTATATAATTTGTATTTTATAATAGACGTTGCTATTAATCATGCAACTGAGTTTTGAGCTTTCAAATGGTCATATGTGTGTATACGTTTGCGTAATTGTTACACTGTGTGTGTTTTAAGCCTGGTAACATGTTGTTAGAAACAAGAAGCCTGGATTATCTCTGCACGCTGACGTCTGGCAAAAACAGTCAGAGGCGGCGCAGAATGCCGGCTCTGTGTTCAGAGGGAACCGAGACTATCAAATGTTACAGAATAGCTGATGAGCTATTACTCGTAAAGCGAAATCAGCGCACATGTGACCCTGTCTGTTTGCAGATATGACGTCATTACTGTCGACACTGATGCATCCACGCCTTTCGCAAGCTTAAACAGGTGTAAAGTGCAAACTTAATACCACCTTGATGCGCCACGCTCCACACCATCGAAATCAACCTGTTATGGAATGGTCTTATATCGCGGTAATATAATAAACTATTATCTTTGAATTAAGAACATTATATATATATATATATATATATATATATATATATATATATATATATATATATATATATATATATATATATATATATATATAGATACAAAGCAATTATATATATATATATAAGACAAAGCAATTATATATATATATATATATATTATTATTATTATTAGTAGTAGTAGTAGTAGTAGTAGTAGTAGTAGCAGCAGCAGTGAACTACAGAACTGAATGTATATGCTATATATAGCGGATCGGAGTGAGGAATCGGAGAGCCGAGTTCGAATTTCAGTCGAATCCATTACATTCACTTACGTGCTAATACCCTTGGAAAAGGTACCAGTCCTCTTCTTTTCTCCCCATCTAAGGGTAAATAGCAGGACAGACCGGGTTCTATAGCCTTGGATGACAAGTGGTCTACCGCAGAAAGAAATGCCAACCTACTGCAGGAAATAATGCTACTGTATATATCATATACATTCGTTTCTGTAGTTCACTGCTACTAACAAACAGAATTTCTTTCTCCTGATGATGGCCATGCTGGCCGAAACTAGTCGAGGGATCTAGATGAAATAATAAAACGGAAAAATTATTAATATACAACCCAGTGTGTCTGAAAATTTTAATATGTTTTATTGTTCAAAACACACACACACATATATATATATATATATATATATATATATATATATATATATATATATATAAGGGGGGTTCCAGTAATATAAAATATTAAAAACTCATAACTAATAACAAAGCAAGTGTTACAGATATATCATATATTGGACATTAAGTACAACAGAAGAGTATTACACGACTGGTGAGTGTGTGTCGGTTGAGCCAGCTTTCAATCTATTCGACTGTTAATATTTAACAGCACCCCCACGAGGCATGTATGTGGCACAAGGCCGAATTTATCTTGGGTTCTCCGAGCCTGTAGGCTCGGCTAAAAATATTCCCTTAGAACCCATATAAACTGGTTCAGGGCCTGTCTACCTCCCCGGACGAAAATTTGGCCTTCTAGGTTCGATAATCTTGGTTGGCGATTAGTCAAACCTGCCTGTAGACTGTTGGGCTACGTCAGGCTGTCTTTTCCAGGAAACACCGCTGCTGCTATGTCTGCAGTACATGTGGTGACCCTACGGCCATTTATTATATTCATTTATGTCCTGATAACATTGGGAAATGTAGGAATTAATCTCTTCTCCACCGGCACGATGTAAAATAAAAGGAGAGACTGGGTCCGATAGCCTTGCGTGGTGACCAGTCTAGGAGAAGGAAACACTGAATTCAAACTACCTGATGCCTCTTTAGGCAAAGGCCAGAATAATATAACATCAAATACAAATCCCCGTCTGAGATGAGGGACGGGGTCAACTCAGCATCCCCGGTGCAAAACTATTCTGCCTTGAATGCCACAATTCTGAGGAGGGGAGAGATGAACACAGCAGCTAAACAAAAAGAAACCAGTAAGCTATTGCACTATTTTGCCTTGAATGTCATCATGAGCCCCAATTGTGAGGAGTGGAGTGATGACTATAAAAGGTGGTGCAAAATTTTCTAACTTAAGAAAATGTACGAATTGCTTTCTCTTCTTGTTTATAAGTAGTGTTCGTCTGGTTAAAATAGAGTAATCTAATGATGTTCTCTTTTATATAAGGATAGATCTTTGCGTTATATTGTTTGCGAAAATCTTTCAGTCTAATTTTATTTTTTCGTCCAGGACGTGGTTAGACTATTGTTGATCCTTATTTTATGTTGCTCAGATCTTTATAAAATGATGCATGTGAAAAAATATATTGGCATTCATTTTGATCTATATATAAAATTATTTAACTTCCGTTAGTCCGTCCGTCAAACCATCGAAAATAGTCATACATTGAACGATCGAAGTGCAAAATGATAGGTGGGTACAAAATACTGTTTGTTTTACTAATGTGCGCAGCTTAGTATAATTAATTTTCATGAACTTTTTGGAAAAATTAAAAGTTTTATTATTTAACATACAAAATACTCCCATTATTTTAAAATCAATTTAATGAATAAATTAACAAATACTTATTTAATAAAAATGCATTTTGTTTTTTCATTTATTTTCTTTAAGTTTTTATATATGCAAGAATCCAGTTTCCAGTTTTCCATACATTTTTGAGAACTATAAACAAATCACAATGCCAAAGCTTAAAAAGATGGAATTTGGCTCCAGAAAGAAATATGTACTCACTGCCAGTTGTATGTTGCATGCTCAAGAGTAAGAAATCCTAAGAATTTTTTCTTCTCTCTTAAAAAGAAAAAAATGGTTACCATGAAGTCCTATAAAATTAAATTAAATTAAAGTAATTATTAAAGTAAGGTTTTTTGTCTAAATATTTTTGCAATAAATCAGTTTATTCAAATTTCATCGATTGGTTTGCCAATTGAACGAAACGTAGAGTTTGTAAATCTTGACAAATAATGTTAGCGATAACTAAAACAATACGCGTCAAAAGGTTTTGAAGTTGTACATTTATATATATATATATATATATATATATGTGTGTGTGTGTGTGTGTGTGTGTAAGCAAGTGCACTGTTTATAATAAACAGTATTAACAACATTTCCCGGCCTGAATATATATATATATATATATATATATATATATATATATATATATATATATATATGGAGGGGGGTAAACAGACAGGCAGAAAAATAGAGAAAGAGGGAACATATATTTAGACAAGAAGAACTCATTTAAACAAGTTCTGTGAAATTCAGCCAATATCGCCACTTTGATTTTTTATTGTATTTTTCCGAATGTTGAGTCAAATGTTGTACATCAGGATGAAAATTGTGAATAAACGCTCAATAGTTTATGATTTTGTTGTGTTTTCGTTCGAGTAATTTCTAGCATCTCAGTTAATATCAAAAACATTCAGCCGTCAGTTACTGAATCCTTACGGCTTTCGTCAACCTTTTCAAAATCTAATTTGTATTAATTCTGTTTATATTATATTTATGGTTATTAGTTTTCATGGCTATAAAATCAATGTATTTCTAATAATAATTTTAAAAAGATCAAATAACTTATGTCATGGTTACACAATTACTATATTATCTCGTAGACAAACCTGCCGGTTATCTGATAATAATTAAATTTCACATTAGACAATTCAACAGAAATACGAAAAAAATACAAATCCTTGAAGACAATAGAAAAATGTAAAATAACGGATAAGTATCTTAATCTTAAAAAGTAAAAACGAAATTAATACAAATTTCATTTAATTATGGCACAGTCACAGAAGATAGAGAAGGAAAGCGAGGAGAAAGGACTAAGCATAAAGTGCAAGAAGACAAAATACATGATTGTTAACAAAATGATGAGACTAAAATACAAATTACAAATAGGAGACTCCAAAATAAAAACAAGTACAGAAATTTAAATATCTGGGAAGTGTTCTAACAAAGGACAGAAAGTGCAACACTGAAATCCGAAGACGTATTGGGATAGCCAAAGATGCCTTCCAAAAGCTAAGCAGAGTATTAAGAGACAGAAAAACTTTGTTAGAAACAAAGAAAAGATACTGAACTGTTACGTGATATCTGTCCTGCTATATGTCAGTGAATGCTGAACGATCTTCTCATAGATGAAGAGACTTGAAGCAATAGAAATGTTGTTCTACTGAAAGATGTTGGGAATAACATGGAATGAATTTGTTTACAATATGTATGGATGTTATACGGCATTCTACTTACAACAATTGTGGGAAAGAACGTACCTCAATTGGTGGACTAAAATGTAATTTGAATGTTTACTAAAATATTATTGCAAAAACTAAAGCCGAGAATACCATGGACCCAACATATAAGCAACAACGAGTTTTTTGAGAAAATGGAAAGAAAAAGGGAACCTGTACTTAACATCAGGAAGAGAGAGTTGAAATTTCTACAGGAGGATGATGAGGATACCATGGACAAAACTTGTAAGCAACGACTAGGTTTTGGATAAATTAGAAACAAACAGGAAACGTCAGGAAGAGTCAGTTGAATTTTCTGGGACGAATAATGAGGAAGAACGGCTTGGAAAATCTGGTAATCACTTTTCTTGGGGAGGATGAAACGTTAATAGATTGGTTTTATAGGTAACTACCAGGCTTCTCCCGTTCGCTATTGCTTCGCATAGTAAGATATATTCATTATTTGAAATCTTTGAAACAAAAATTTTATAAATTGACTTGTTATAGTTAAGGAAAGTTTTACGAATAGATGCCAACTTGTTGAAGGCCAAGTAAAATGCAAATTTCAAACACTTCTCTCCACTATATAAGGCAATATTCTTAAACAGAACTATTTTTTATATGAAAATCAAAACAATCCTCGAATAAAAAAAACAGTAATGAAGGACAGTTAATTAATGAAATAAACTTTTTAAATATCAATATACAAATTAGGTAAAAGAGAAGTAAGTAATATATAATACAGATATTGAGCTTTTAGTGTGTAAATTACTATAAAGTAGGACTGTGACTTTTTAATCTCAAAATTCGTAGAAAAATTGAGCTCCAATGTCTTATTTATTCATATAGATTCCGTAATATCGGTTTTACTTAATTAACTATGTTTCTCTAATTTTTCAAATGTTGAATGTATAACTAATTCTAATTTCTATTTTCCCATCTTTACACTATATTAATTTTATCTTATAAATTTCCCCCCTGTTCTATCACCCATGAAATAAAAATAATTGTTTGTACGGAAAATAAGGATTTATGTACATCAAAACGTCTTTAAATTAAGTGACAGCAGAAGAATTATCGTTGAACTTTTAAAAAGTAAGCTTAAACATTAATTCAATACTTAAATGCAGCAATCAATTTAGAGTTCTTCTGTAGTTTATTGATGCCTATTGCATCTACTCCTCCCTAGGTATTGTGATAATAACCAAGAAATACAAGGTGGTGTCAAATGTTTGCACTGCAGTGTATACATGTAAGAAATCTGGGATTTATATGACACTGCATTTATACTATGAACAGGACACCTTAACCAGATTCTAAAATGATTAAAAAAATCAATATTTTTTTAATTCTGACAAATGGTGCAGTTTCATTGATCTGTTTTTACGGCTTATCAACACTTTGCAGATTATTAAACCCTTTAAAACTAACAATGGGTATATAGTACTCAGCACAAATTTTCCTATTTTTAATTACAATTTTCAGTACCTAATTTTCTTATCTAAATAATGTTTTTCAGTTCCTATTAATGTTAAATCAAAGTACAAAGTTTGAAGTGCTTGCATGTAAAATATTTCAAATAATGATTTATATATATATTTTTTTTTTTTTCAAAATTGGGTATGATATATGCGTGGTTAGTAGTGGTGTAACTTTAATTGATAGTTAGTGTTCTAGGGTTAAAGCCAGAAAATATTTTTAAAAGGTAAGATTTGGGGGGGGATTATAATAATAATAATACTGATTTGGTGATACAAGTCTTACTAGTTAATCCGTAAGTGGGGATAATAAGTGGATTTATACATTTTCCAAGGCTATTTACGCGTAAGTGAATATAACGAACCCAACTGGAATAAGAACTCGGATCTCCGATTAACAATTCCGAGACATTACCCATTACATTACCCGCACATCCAAACTTACGGGTATGGTATGTTCAACTGATTACCCAGTGACGTTCTGACCAGGCTCGACGTTGCTTAACTTCGGTAATCATAGGTGAGCCTTGCAGCTTGAGTAATGTCTAATGAATGCTAATTTGCAAAAAACATTTCCCTGACAAAATCCCTTCAATGTGTGTCAGAACCTTTTCAAATCAACCCGAGGGTTCTAACCAGCTACAACAGAAATGATCGATGTCCTCATCTGTCACATTTTTTGAAATTTCCACCTCAAGATCCTTGCATTTTGAAAGTTTTTGAAGATCTTCAAAAATCCATTACAATCTGCAGGAACTGTCATGTCAATAAGAAAACACATTCTGTTTTTGTGGTCTTTGATCAACGTGTCTTGGTGATTAACATTCATAGCTCTCTCTCTCTCTCTCTCTCTCTCTCTCTCTCTCTCTCTCTCTCTGTGTGTGTTTGTGTGGATTGTAAAATCCTATAAAATTGTTACAAGTCCTTCGGTTTTAACACAATTTTCAGTATGTGTGTTTGGTATTTTCTATTCAGCAAGCATTGATCTTGTGCAACAAGAATAAAATCTTTGGTCTCCGAGTTTAGCCCTGCTCTACGTAACCAGTGATGTGTACGGGGTTTGTCTAAATCTGCTTATTTGCTACAGGCAGAGTATTGGTATACTTGACATCTTTTCTGTATTTGGTCCATTGTATTTGAACCTCTTTGATATACCTTCTTTTCCAGGCGAAAAATGTTGATTTAATGGTGAAAATAGTAAGTACAGTTCGCTAAGACAGACAGGAGCCATTTATATGTGGTGGACAGACACGCTATTGGCCTATAAATCTTTTGATCATCTGTTTCACCCTTTTTAGTCGGAACTATGTAATACCTTCAGGGATCAATTTGCATTATTTATATTATTTGGGTTATTATCCTCATCTTCATTACCATATGCATAAAGTTTCGGCTCTTGTACGCTCTGGCCTTCTTCAGGAGATTGGAATTCCGGTAGTTCTAGTTCCACGTGCCATACCTCTTCCGGATATCTCAGATATTTCCCTTTATCTCAGCTCTCCATGTTTTTGTTCACCACTGTTGTGGCCTGGTATTGAACTCACAACTCGTTAGGTCTACTCACTGGATCTAATCAACGTCTTTATCCTATGGACCATACGCCCTTGATAATGAGTTTGGTTCGAAATTCACCTGAAGAAAGCTGGAGCGTACAACGGCCGAAACTTTGTGAATATGGCAATGAAGATGAACATAATAGTCAAAATAATGTAAATAATGCAAGTAATCATAATACCTCATCTCAGAGATATAGACAGTCATTATATCACTAGAAGCTTGTCACTGGATCTAACTAACGTCTTTATCCATTGGGCCATGTGTCCTTGTGAATATGGCATTGAAGATGAAGATAATAGTCAGAATAATGTAAATAATGCAAGTAATCATAATACCACATCCCAGAGATATACACATACTTCAGGGATCAATTCTGAAATTTCATAGGGATTATTAATTAGCATTTATAGGGTTTAAACATTTTCCTATTGTTTTTATGGTGGTACCAGTCAATTTAATTTGTGCCGACATTTCACTGTTTTGTTATTCTGAGGCATGGATGGGGTGGGGGGTAAAGAAAAATTTATTCTTCTTTTTCCCAAAGGTATTAGTGCGTTTTGAACACAAAAATTCGATGCAATTTGAACTCGACTCAGCGATTACATTGCTGTTAATACGGTCAAACTACCCGAAAAATAACTTTATCTATATTGGGAAATCTATGTTCTATGAAATTAAAAAAAAAAGGATTTTTTTTTAATTTCATATATAATCTATACGCATGCACATTCTGCAGCTCGACTAAAAAGCAATTTGACAAAAAATCCGAGACCTATGAAATTAATGTAGGGATGTTCCAAGGCTAACTTCTCGGTCCGACTCTCCTTCTGCTCGACATTAATGGTCTGCTCAAGAGCATACACCGAATACTTTTGTGAATATTTATGCAGTTGATACAACGATATATGGGTGCACCTCCAAAATTTTAGATGACCTGGCAACTAATCTCTCGTTTGTCCTACCTCTAAAACTCAATGGGGGCGGGGAATTGTCTGGTCACATTCAATATCTCCAAAACAAACTAGAATGCTTCCATCATTATCATCATAAAGCAAACTCTAAATTTCCGCCCTGTTAAAACGAACGTGTGTTCTCTGGAGGAGGCTCCTTATCTCGAACGTTTATTCGCACTTAAGCTCACCCTAGACCTCGAGTGGAACTCGTATATACTGTCCATCGCTAAAAAATAAACGGTTCTGTTTACCTCTCCAGTAAGTACCTGTCAGCTGCAGCTATCTCCTACCTTTACAAGAGACAGATCAGGCCGAAAGTGGAGCATTGTTGCCGTTCCCGATCAGTTTTTCACTTTCCAAACTTGATAGAGACCTAAAGCTTATACGCGGCCTTGTTGATGAAGAATTATTTTTCACTCTAAAATTCCTTTCCACAGAGGAAACGTTGCAAACCTCCCACTACTCTATCACTATTTCCATGGAAAATCTTCCGTCTAGCTTCAAGATTCCTTACCTCTTCAAGTTCACAGCTAAAACTCGCAATGCCCCGGACACTGAAACAGACCACCCTAATTCCCTTTATATTTCATTTTAAGGATACAACAGGCGATTATCTAGATGAAGTCACGTCGGTGACATGACGACCACTTAGTGACGTCACTATATACAGTGACTAAAGGGACGGGAAATCAGCTTCCGGGAGTCAAACCGAGCTGTTGCACGGGGGAAGACTGTCTCCTCCAGCCATCTCTCACGTGATGCAGCTTACAAGCCGGTGGCGCCGTTTTCCTATCTTTACCAGATATGGAAATTATCTCCGGTTCGCAGTTCTCATGTTGAGAAAACCCAGGATTCGACGTCTTCCGTTCGTGAAATAAGGTGAATATAATAATGGATATAATAATGCCCTTAATAGAAGAAATTAAAATGGGAGAATAAACTTTTCTTCCATGGCTCACACATTATTTGGGTCAATTCGATGTGATATATTATTAACCTTATTACCATTATTGAGAAGTAAGTTCCATTCGAACATCTTTCCCCAAACCGTTAGGTTTTGGATCCGATTCCTAAGAGGATGTTTTTTTTCCTGCCACTACAATCTTAATCTGTTCAAATCTTCCACGCTTATCACTATAAACTGCAACAAATTTTTTCAGCAACACTCTACCTTGGGTGGTTCTTGAGCTTTGTATAGGGTTAACATTATTAAAAAAAACATTACCAGATTTTGGGAAGAACTTTCCAGTACAACCGCGCATTTAAGATCTGACTAAAAATCTTTGATTCTTCGATTACATCGATTCTTTTATCAACACAAGATATATTAATCACTGGCAACAAAAAGCTGTATCCATCGATGTTAGTTTTAATTCAATATTTAAATTCCTTCATCATGATTCCTGTGCGTTACGATGTCATCACGCACAATTAATACGTCAACAGACAAACTTCGATCAAAATTTAAAAAACAAAATAGAAGTATTCGCGCTCGAAAAGGAATTAATCGATTTGAAACAGAAAATTTAAATATCAATTTTGTATAATTTGTATTTTTTTTTTTTTTTGGTAGGGGTGGGGTCATATAATGAAATCTGTGAAGGTAGCAACGGCAGATAGCAACGCGGAAAAGTTAAATCGGCAAGCAGAGTTCAAATTCTCGCCTTGTCTGTTGCGTTCACAATCGCATAAGTATTATTCCTGCTATAAAAAAAAAAAACTATAGACGAAACATCAGGAATAGACTAAGACTCGACTCATAGCCATTCTAAGAGTAGAAAAATTCTAAATTCCAAACCACGCCAAAAACAATAAAGAAAATTATTCCATTATCTTTCCCAAAATGTCATAGTAATTTACAGATAATAAAAAAGGAATCAATGTATAACCTGTGGGAGAATGAAATTTACATAATAAGTAAAATGGATAATAAACATAATAATTGAAAAATAAATAATTTCATTTTTCCGTAATGCAAATGGAAACCAAAAAAACCTGTTTCCGGTCACGTGCACAGTTTGTGCCCAAACTTCCGGAAAGGATATTATCTGGGCTTGATATTTTCAAATCATTGGATTCAGAAGTGTTTTGCAGCGGTCCTAAGGAAAGGAGATTCATTGACCCTGTCTCAACCTCACGTTGACTTAAGGTCGACAATTCTCTTAACTCCGAGTTTAGTACACTCAGTCAATTATGTGCCATGCATGATACACGCGTAGGCGATCATGTATCTTTCGATACATGATTGACGAGGCAGATTTTTTTCCTGTAGTAGGTTGCCATTTCTTTCCGTGGTAGACCAGTTGCCATTCAAGGCTATAGAACCCGGTCTGCTTTGCTATTTACCAATAGCTGGTCGTGGGGAGAAGAAGAGGATTCATACCTTTCCCGGGGGCGTTAGCACGTAAATAAATGTAATGGATTCAATTGGAATTCGAACTCGGCTCTCCGATTCCTCAATCCGAGCCGCTAATTGGCCCAATCAAGATTGTGTGTTATTTATTTTGATCCAAAAACATTACCAATGTCTGATACCGTACGAAAAATCAAATATCAACCCACACAAGCTAAGAACACCATCGCATTTTATAATTATTTTATATCTCATTCTTTATATTTAAAATCTATAAAAATTAATGACAAAGTGTAACATCTTTTTTTGTGAAGCGTTTCGTTTTTTTTCGTCTTCATCAGACTAAAGTGATGTTTACGTAGATGTAACTAGACATGCGCAGGTAGAGGAGGGGATGATGAAATTTTAAACTTGATTTTTTTTTTTAAATATGTATTTGGAGATATAGTCTAAGCAATTCTCTTTAATTATTATGTATTTTGTTCTTTATGTTTTTATCACTTTTGTTATTAAATATCCCGTATCGTCATAATAGAATATCTACCAGGAAAGGTAAAATATTGTAAGAACCTGGGTGTAAACTTACTGTGAATGATTTAGCGATTAAAGCACTTTCTATATACTTTCATCGTAGTAAATCGCTTTCTCTTTTAATCAAGTTAGCATTTTTAAATCGAACTTATGGTCAAACTCGATACCGTGAGAATCTAATTCATTGAGTGTATTTTTTGTAAAAGATACAGTTTTTTTTTCATATAATATTTTATTTCAATTTATCGTGGTTTAGCTGAGGTATTCCTTGTGGCAATTATTACGGTCGAGAGGGTAAAATGCTCCTCCTCCACGTTTTTTTTAAGTTTTTCTTTTTCTTTAAACACTAATTTACATTGTTCGGAAAGTTGTCCTTATCTTTATTGTCACATTCACGAATTTTGGCCGTTGTACGCTCCGGCCTTCTTCAGGTGATATACGTTGGAATTTCGAAACGAACTCTTTATTTAGTCCATAGGTTAGACTAGTTCCATGTATCATGCCTTTTCTGGATATCTCACTTTCAGTTAATACCATTTAGTAAATCAATTTCTCCAATTATTTCTTTTTCGCCTCTGCTGTGACCAGGTACTGAACTCACAACACTTTCGGTCAATTAACTTTTGGATTAATATATATATATATGTATGTGTGTGTGTGTGTGTGTGTGTATGTGTGTGTGTGTATAAATATAAATAAATATATATATATATATATATATATAATTATTATATATTATATGCGCGGTACTTATTAGAAAGCGCTCAATATCAGAGATAGAGCTAACATATTTGGTTGGATTGATGTGAGTTTATGACCCTGGGTTTCACGCTTTTGCGATCGCCAGAAAATATATATATATATATATATATATATATATATATATATTTCTACCTTTGTCTTGAATTTTCCTATCTTTGTTCTGGTTCATCTAACCTTTTCTCCGTTAATTTATCAATAAAACTATATGATATGTATGCATGCACACTGAACGAAAACATGGTAACCGTAGGGCTCGGCGCTGCAGCTGTTTCAAGCATCTGCTAATAGTTGTGCAGGTAGCTGAACGGTTATCGGTGCAAAAATAGGACTCGGCGAGAGCCGAGCTCAAATTCGGCACTTGGCTTCTGTGTTCGGTTGAGGGAAAACGTATTAAACCGCCTCTTTCCTTATCTCGGTTATGTGATAAATATCAAGCTTACACTAGGCTCTCTAAAGCGTTCTCAAGCAGATTAAAAGAAGACCAACTCTAAATTGAAAAAAGCGTGAGAAGACAATGGTAAACTATTCCTCTATCATTCCCAATTCTTTAAGAATAATTCCACTGAAGAGGCTACAATTCAAATATTTCCTCCAGTTATGTATTACATAGCTGGGTACCTCTGTGTCTCTAGCCTTGTGACAAGATAAGTAAAACCCTGAATTCAAAAGTATGGCGTAAGTAAGGGGAAACCGCTCCAGTTTTCTTTCACAAAAACTCATGGAAATTCACAAATAATACAGAAAATGAATCCAGAGAGAGACATGATAGCCTATATCTTAAAGTGTCATCGCATTAAAACCATTTGTTTTTAATGTTTTGATAATTTTTATATACATTTTCTTGTGATTTCTGCCAAAACATACAAATTTTCGTACCGTTGCAGAAAGAAAAGATGGTAGAAAGAAATATGGGGAAGTTTAGCCCAGTTTTTCGCTTACGTATATCTAAAAAATGATGCCCTCTTCAAATTAGAATATATATTCAAATCTACTGTTTGTTATTTTTTGCTTTGCATCAATGCAAAACTTCATGCATGAACGCGAATATGTTTTTTTGATTCGAATTAAATAAAATTTATTTATTCGCTGTTCTTTTGTAACCAACCTTAAGAAAAACCATCAGCGGTTATGAAATCTCAACGTACACTTTAATAAATCGTTTGCTTTAACACCGGAGTTGAATCAATATTTGATATAGCGACTATAGTACTAGGACATAAACTAAAATTACGAAAACCAAAGAATAATTGATTCACTGGAACAAAATATCGGTTTTAAGTCTCGCTCTTAATTGTATCCTCGTGAGAATTAGCATTTGAAATACAACTCATAATTTTACATGTCATTTTTATGCTGTCAGTACATTTTTCATACCACTGAGTTAAACTTTTCCTTGATATATATATATATATATATATATATATATATATATATATATATAGGGAAACATAGAAGTCAAAACTCAGAGCCGACAGAACTGACGATTACGTCTAGCAGAAAACAGCCTGTCGCCTCTGAATGTTGACTTCAATGTTCACGTCTATATTTAGATACGCTCTATCTCTGATATTGAGCATTTTATCCCATAAATATAGCACACCTTAAAACTATATTTCATCATATATACATATATATATATATGTGTGTGTGTGTGTGTGTGTGTGTGTGTGTGTGTGTGTGTGTGTGTGTGTGTGTGTGTGTGTGATATATATATATATATATATATATATATATATAAACAATTTGACCTGGCTTAATGTTTATGTACGGAAAAAAGGGTCTGATAGATGCATATGCCTGGGTGTATGTGTCCGTATATGTGCAAGTAAGCATACATACATACACACACACACACACACACATATATATATATATATATATATATATATATATATATATATATATATATATATATATATATTCAATATCAATATAGTATTGGGAAATTGTATAAAACTTTTTATACTTTGTTATATAATTTTCCCATATATATATATATATATATATATATATATATATATATATATATATAACATGTCTCATTAAATAATTTTGACAAGTTTTGTCTATTATTTTTAATAGAACCCTCTCATATATAATACGCCCTTGTGCAAATTAATTGAAACAACCGCTTTAGTTTTCTTTCTTTCACCATACAGTCAGTTTTAGGCCCACTGGAATGACAGGGTTCAATCGATTTCTATTTTTTCCTCAGATTAATACATTTGCAGTCTTGTGCAGTAATATGAATTTATTTTCGGCCAGTATGATGAAATTTGTTTGGCCTTGATAAATATTGCGTCATCCGTAATTGCATCAGATTTTTATCGCGCCCAGACATTATTGCCTCGACTGTCGATTATTTATCCTACAGCCATTGTGTACGATGGACGTTACTCCAAAGAACGTAGGAAAATTGTAACGCTACACAAACACACTAGTAAGTCTTATCAGTGAGCAAATCAAAATATTATAGACTGGCCCGGAAACTCTCCTGATTTAAATCCAATCGAGAATCGGTGGTCAATATGCAAGGAACGACTTCGTAGAATGGACAAACAAAGTACTACCATGTGCACAGGGTCATGTTTCATTGGAAAAATACTAAAAAAAAGTAAATATTAACGGAATTATTTTGTTTCTATTAATTTGCACAAGTGTATATATATATATATATATATATATATATATATATATACGCATATGTTTCGTTGAAGACAGATGACAAAGCACTGCAATTAAGCTTTTTATTAGGTTTTACTTGCATTCGTACATTTTTTTTATCTGGAAAAAAAATGTGTAAAAACTGTCCAGATCATCTGCAGACCCCAAAGCATTTGCCTAATCTATTAGTCATTATCGAGGATTTTTTTGCTTATATAACAGAGGGAATGCTGCCCAAATACACAATGTGTGTGTTTATGAACAGTAATTGACTAAGTTGTAAGTAACCGACGAGCTACTCAGACTAAGCAAGCGTGACAAATCAAAATGGTCGTTCAATGTAAACAAAATCTCGACACTAAATCAGATGAAGATACCCGGGCGGCCAGGCTGTGTTGTCACGGACAACGCCGACAGGAGAGCGAAGCAATTTGATTGGACATTGTCAATCTACGTCATATTTCAAGCTCCGTTGCTCCTCCTTCATCCAGTCTCTGGTTTCTTTTGTCGGCTCGAGCAGAAATGTTTAATCATTATGTTGTGTTTTCAATCTAGGAATCGGCTGCTCGAAAGACGCGCCAATTTTTTCCCCGACCATTATAATCTTAACCCGTTCAAGTCTAAGATTAACCGTTATTTTTTCTTCGCATATCCTGCTAAATTGTCCGTTTTGCCTCTAACTTTTGCGACTGACATAAAAAAAAATCGCTGCTACTATTCATTTTCTACTATGGTATGATATTTACCAACTGTTTGAAGTATTAAATATGCTAAAGTTAGGATTAGTGTTATGAGTTAGGGTTAAGGTTAAGGGTTAGGATTAGGGTTAGAATTAGGATTAGGGTTAGAATTAGGATTAGGGTTAGGGTTAAAGGCACTGAACGGTTAACTGTTATGAATTAAAAATCACAAACAACTTTTTATACAAAAAATGAAAAGTCATTCTAAGTATAACTGTTCTTTTTGTTTCTTTTTTCTTTAAAAATCGTCCTAGCTTACATGTTCCACCAATGATATTCTCAGTATCCTCCAGTAGAACCACATCTCTGTTGACTTAAGTCTTTTCATCTGTGAGGAAATTCCTTGTTACCTGTTTAAGAGTGGATTTTGGTTCCTTCTAAAGTCTACTTCAACTCGACTTTTAACTTCTCTTCCTAAATTTATATTATTCTTGAGTTCCTGTTCCTTCTAATATCTTTTATTTTCAATTCCAGTAGACTTTGCGTCTTAGTGGCGTTCTTGCCTTGCTTGGGGTGAACTGATTTAAAAAAAAAAAGTTTGCTATTTCAATGCGCCTTCGGATTTTGGAGACATATTGTTGTTTTTGAATTATTTTTTATTTATAATGCTTCTGTCAGTGTGTTCTCCATCTTTCCTCAAGAATCACAATGATATGACATTTAGGCACGAGGATGGAAAAACTATAGTAAAAAAAATTTAAAAAATGCAAAAATAAAGAATGTTGAACCAATTCATTGATAATTACTAATTGAAAATAGAGACCCTGAGGAAAACTGTAACACATAACAAAAATAATGACTTCATTTTTCCCCTCTAAAATAATCATATCATTTAACTCTTTGAGCCCTGACCACCTCTTTACCAGAGATAGAGAAAAATGACGTTATTCCCAGTCACCTGTTGAACAGTGGTAAAGAAAAATGACTTAATGCCCAACCACCGGTTAAACAGTGGTAGAGAAAAATGAACGCTAGGTAAACACTAGTAACTATTTTTATACAAACCGTGGAACATTACATACCAATTATTTACGAATTTTGACTCGGGAGCTCAGGCAGAAGGGTTCAAATTGTTCAGGAACGCAGGACTCAAAGGCTTAATATACAGCACGAGGCAAAAAAAAAATGGACGCACCTATGGAAAGTTGATTTTCGTATTTTTACCAAGACAAATGTGTAATAGAATTCGATTATTAATATAGGGTATTAATACAGGTATACATATGTACATTATACAAGTTAAAAATGATTTAGTATTTTGTTGTGTAAACTTTTGCCTTAATAACAGCCTTAATGTTTAGTTGTATGCTATCGACTTAATTCTTTAGTAAGTCCACGGACTTCGCCAGATTTTTCTAGCATTCGTTTAATTCGCGAGAAAGCTTATCTTCTGTGTTAACTTTCCTATTACGGGCACGCTTGTCCCTTATTGCCTAAAGGTTTTTAATTGGGTTATGGTCAGAACTCTGACTAGGCTACTGGAAGAGCTGGGAATTATTATTGTCTTGATAAAAATAAAAAAGTCGACTTTCAGTGGGTGCCTCCATTTTTTTTTTTTACATCGTACTGTAGATAAATTTATGAATCAGTTTATAAAGATCAAACTTAAAATGCATCGGTTGTGTGACAATCACTGGCCGAAAAGCGAATCACTTTGTCGCGAGTTTAGGCCAAAACACAAACAATTGGCTGAAGAGGAAATACATAGAAGCAAAGGTAGCAGATGAGAAGTGCGTTTATAAACAAATACCTTAAAACGTCTCCCTTCTCTTTTTCTTCGCTTCTTCGTTGGGACAGTATGACGTTTTTTTCTTTGTTAAGAAATGCAAACTTTCGGATATATATATATATATATATATATATATATATATATATATATATATATATATATGCATGTTTCATTAAAAACGACAGACAAGGTACTACAGCTTTTTATTTAATTTTTCTTGTGTTCTGACAAGAGCTTTCTTTTCTGGACATAGGGTGTGTAAGAACTGTCCAAATGTTTTATATTTCCGAGCGCTTTCGGATATACCTTTAGGCATTATCAAGGATGATTCCATTTTTCAGCTTAATTGAGTGTGTGCATTTTGTGTATGTCCTAGTGTGTGGTAGGGATGTTTTTTAATTTCCGAATACGGTTAGCACATTGTGGCTTTGTTCGTAGTTAATATTGTTAAGAGTTGGCTTTTTCTTTTTTTTATTAAAGCTTCCATTATTTTTAATCTTTTTTTGCAGGTGGATGCAGTTAATATATTTGTGTTTTCTACTAGTATGTTTCTAATGAAGTCTGGTAAATTTGTGTGTGTGTTTAAATGGGTTCGAATGGAGCTGTGATCAGATAGGCGTAACGTAAGACGTCTGGATAAGAATGTGGTTGTGTAACCGATGTAATTATTTATGATACCGGTTTGATCAGGAACACAGTTCATTAAGGGGCATTTGAACTCATAGATAAGGAACTATTTTACACTATTTACCTTGTTCAGTCTTTTATCCTCATTTCTATTGTCATATTCACAATGTTTCTGAAACTGAAATATCCAGAAAATGCATGACACATGGACGTAGAACAATCTACACGGTGAACTAAATAAAGAATTCCGTTCGACATTCCAACGAAAATCAACTGAAGAAGGCTAGGGTGCACAACGGCTGCAACGTCGTAAATATAACAATAAAGATGAGGACAATAGTCGGGAAAATGTAGTGTAAACTTTCTCTTGTGATCAAAAGCGAATGCATTTGCAATCTTGCTGTTTCAAATAAAAGTTTCTTTTTTTAAACTGAATCAACATTTCTAAAAACATGTACTTGTTTATAATATGAGCCTGTATCTTGTTTTTTTTTTTTTTTGGTTCAAAATGTCTCGTACTATGCACAATAAAATACGGTACATAATTAAATAACTTTAATGTTTGAAGACCAATATTGATAAATAATGAGACAAATTCTTTATGACGCAACTTAATACAAACGACTTTAAAATGATATCTCTTCGGTTGATAAAAACAAAATATTGTTCATCATATAACGTTTGAAAGCAAAGATGTAATAGTACACAAAATAGTTGTTATGTTCTTTACTAACGCAACATGTGCTGGGCGGCTGTGATTTGAATTATTTGGTTGTTTTAGTGACATGTACAGTGTGGACTTTGGAACAGAGTACACGAGTCTTGTTCGGAAGTACGAATAATGCTGATTTTCAAGGTACAAAAGTCGTCTCTTGTTGAAACGTTGGTACAACGGAGACATCGTGAATGAGTTTCGTCTATTTCCGTTTATGCAATACCAGTATCTATCCATCTATCTATCTCACCCTCTCTCTCTCTCTCTCTCTCTCTCTCTCTCTCTCTCTCTCTCTCTCTCTCTCTCTCTCTGCATATATATATATATATTTATTTATATATATACATATCTGTGTATGTGTGTGTGAATCCCTAAAAATCCATTCAGTCAGTAATTTATTTCGTGATGTCCATCACGTCAGATGTCCATCACGTCAGACTAATTTTACGAAAATAAATGGTGTCCATTTTATTCAGACACAAAGAAAAGTAAAAAGAAAAAAAAACAGAGAGAGAGAGAGAGAGAAAAGAGAAACAAGAAAACGTCTAATATAAAAAAAAATGGAAAGAAAGAAAGGGGGATCGACAGAGATTTCAATAAAGTTTTTTTAGGGAGAAGAGAAAGAGTGATATACATGGGGAGGGGAAAGAGAAAGAGAGGAAGAGAGGGAAAAACAGGAGTTAAGACAGTCGACAGGATGACCCAGAAAATATTTTTTCCGGGACTTGACAAGTTAAAAATAGGGTGAGGGAAGGGAGTGATCATATGCAAAATAGATGCATTGAAATTATCTAGTCATTTTAAGCAGCGGAGCCATCATCATTGCATTATAACCGTCACAATAACCAACTAATAATAATAATAATGTGATTAAAATATTTGAACTCAATATTTAAAAAAATGAAATACTTTAAAAAAAATTTAAATTAAAGAAATAAAATGTTCGTAAATTAATAAAGAAATAAGTAAAGGACTATTTTAAATAACTAAAAAATGCAAAGGCTTATATATATTTATTGTTACACGTTATTTATATAGACGCAAGCAGCATTGACCACAGTTAACAGCCTGAATGTCCGAGAAATTTTCATAGGAAAATATCCGTCCTCCTAAAGGAATCGAACCTATATCCTACATGAAACCGTAATATAGGAACAGTGCGATACCAGTTTAGCTACAGAACAGCGTCGGGTTAGTAATGTCTTTTTTTACTGATTTTAAACTACACTTGAAGTTTATTCCGTTGGTTCAATAATTCATCAGCATTTGTACTTAATTATTATAATTTTTCTTTAATGCATATATTGCATCTGTCATTGAAGTGGTTGGGAGTCTTTCATTGACAGACGCCCAACAACTTCAAGTCTAGACATAAGAACCGTTTTAAAATTCCCTAATAACATTAATTTTGGAGAATTTTATACTTGAAGTGTTGGATATTTTTTGCATGCGTTCAGTGTGTTTATATATATATAAAGAAATATAGTCTTAAGGTGTGCTATATTTATGGAATAAAGTGCTCAATATCAGAGATAGAGCGTGTGTAAATATAAAAGTGAACATAGAAGTCAACACTTAGAGGCGTCAGTCTGTTTCATGCTATATGCATATATATATATATATATCATTTATGTGTTTTTCTTGTCTACATCGATTATAATCTTAAATTATGAATTAATTTTCATTTCTTTATAGAATTAATTTCATTTTATTATTATTTTTATTTTATCATTATTATTATCATCATATATGTTTGTGTGTATACGTGTGTATGTGTATATGTGTGTATGTATATGTATGTGTATATATGTGTATATTTATGTGTATATACATATATGTGTGTGTTTCCGTGCATATATACTTTATACATATATATATAAACCTGTGCATTTTTAAGTTTTTAGTTACTTAAAATAGTCCTTTACTTATTTCTTTATTAATTTAATCAAAATGTTTGTTATTTTTTAAGTTTAAAATTTTTTAAAAATTTCATTTTTTTAAATTGATATTATTTCTTTACATTGATGTCAAATATATTATTATTATTATTATTATTATTACTATTATTATTATTATTATTATTTTTCTGCTATGGACACACTACCTACCAAGTCTGCGGAAAGACCTAAGGCAGGTCGTGGTGTGTTGTTATATTACATTTCATGTTAATTTTTTTTTTTTTTTTTTTTTTTATCTCCGATGAAGTTGCTAGCGTTACATAGACAAAGTTCTCCTTAGTGTGTGTGCTGTACTTAATAAGACAATTTTCTGTATGTCTCTTAAGCTGGGGTTTCAGGGATTCTTTCAATGTGTTGTTTTGTTCCATTTTTTATAATTCCAAGTGCACCTATTACCACTGGTATTATTCTTGTTTTCAATTTCCACATTTTTTCTATTTCAATTTCCAGGTCTTTGTATTTTGATAGTTTTTCAAATTCCTTGGTTGCTATGTTACAATCCGCTGGACAAGCCATATCAATTAGTAGGCAAGTTTTTTCTTTCTGGTTTTTGACAATAATGTCCGGCCTATTTGCTTCAATTTTTCTGTCTGTGTGGATGGTATAATCCCATAGAATGGTGACATCTTCTATTTCTGTAACCGGCGCTGGCCGATGTTCATACCAGTGTTTGCTTACACATTTTCCAAAGTGTTTGCACATTGTCCAGTGTAAGTATTGCCCCACTCTATCGTGACGATTTTTATATTCATTTGGGGCAAGTATAGAACATCCTGAGATTAGATGGTCTATTGTTTCTTGGTATTTGTCACAGAACCTGCATTTTGGATCCACATTATTATGTATGATATTTGCCTGAAAATTCCTAGTGAAAAGACTCTGGTCTTGCGCTGCAAGAATAAAGCCTTCAGTTTCAGACTTTAATCCAGATGCTCGTAACCATCGATGAGTATTAACTTTATCAACATTGGGTTTATTTGCACGTTCTGGATATTGGCCATGCAGAGGTTTGTCTTGCCAGCGTTGTTTCATCTGTTCAAGGGCTTTATCCTTGGCTTTCTTTTTCATATCTTTTGCTGCAATAGTTGGTTCTTGGCTTCTGTTTTGATTTACTACAGAATCTACTAAATGTAAATGTTGTTTGTATTTACTGCCTTCTTTTATTATTGAATATTTTTTTCTTTCTGTTTTCATGTTGTTTCACTAATTTTATCATCCAGTCATTTGTTGTTTCCATGTAAGTTAGTAAGCCAATAGTTGTTGTCTTGTATGACAATTCTAGCTGAATAAGACCTCTTCCACCTTCTTTACGGGGTATGTATAGACGGTCTACATCAGCCTTTGGATGATGCATCTTATACTTAGAAAAGAAGCTTTCTTGTTTTAGAATCCATTTGTCTGATGTCATTTAGAGTCCAGTTCAAGATGTTGAAACTATATTGGACCACTGGGATGGCAAGGTTATTAATGGCCATAATTCTGTTCTGAGAATTCAATTCAGTTTTTAATACCAGTCGTACCCTTCTATAGTACTCTTTACGCACTATTTCTTTCATTTTCTTATGGTGAATTCCTTCACTCTCATTTACACCTAGGTACTTATAAGCTTCTCCTTGTTCTAAATCTTTTATTGTTACAGCAGGGTCTAAACTAATAGAGGAAGTTTGTTGTAGCGATCCTCGTAAAACTGTAGCTTTAGCACATTTATCCAAATTGAATTTCATTCCAATGTCTTCACTGAAGCATTTTACAGTTTGCAGAAGACCTTCCAGCTCATTGTCATTCCTAGCATACAATTTTAAGTCATCCATGTAAAATAGATGGTTTATTTTCTTTTGAGCTATTTTGTAACCGCATTCTGTCTTGTTAAGTTGGCTGGTTAATGCTATAAGTGATATGCAAAATAATAAAGGAGACAAAGAGTCACCTTGAAATATTCCTCTATTGATGTTTATTTCGCCAGACTTATATGTTCCATTTTTATGATTGAGGTAAAGTGTAGTTTTCCATATCGACATACATTGTTTGATGAAATTGATGATAACGGGTGATACCTTGTACATACTTAAAGACTTTAAGATCCAGGAATGTGGTACACTATCGAATGCTTTACGATAATCTATCCAGGCAATACTAAGATTTTTTTTCCACGGAAGCAGTTTTCCAGGATCATCCTATTAATAAGTAATTGGTCTTTACATCCGTAGCAGCCACGTTTGCACCCTTTTTTGTTCAAGTGGTAGTATGTCATTTCTTTCAAGAAGAAATATGTCTGTTTTGTTAAAATAGATGTTAACAGTTTGTATGTTGTTGGAAGACATGTAATTGGTCTATAGTTTTTCGGAATATTTGTGTCACTATTTTTTGGGTAGAAGAAAGGTAACTCCTTTGGTCATCCATGCAGGAATTTTAGTTGGATCGGTAACCATTTCTTGAAGTTCTTTGGCGAGTTTTTTGTGTGCTGTATTTAAATAATATAGCCAGAAGTTAGAATTTTATCTATTCCTGGAGATTTCCAGTTGTGTGCTTTTTCAGTGCACATTTAACATCTTCTTCTGTGATTCCCGCCCATGTCTGTTCTGGTTTATTTTTCATTCGTTCTAACTCTTGCGCAATCCAATCTGCCTCTTCGTTGTGTTCTTTAGGGCAAGCCCATATTTTTCCCCAGAACTGTATAACTTCTTCCATTTTAGGGGGACTGTCACTTCAATTCTTTTGTTTACCTATTTCCCTGTAAAATTTCTTTTTTGCATCGGTTTGAAAGATCTTGTTCTGTCTATAGAATCTTGATCTTTTCTCGTAGCGTCTTATTCTTTGAGCCTTCAGTTGTATTGTTTGCTTTATTTTTTTTTTTTAGTTGATAGGACTTCATTTTCATTCCTGATATTGTATTTTCTTTCGACTCTTCTGCCTTTTCTAGTTCTTACATTTACTCCTCTTGCTAGTTCATCGAGTACTGATAATTCACTTCTAAGGTGTTCAATTTCTTTTTCTATTTTTCTTTTCCAAGGTGGATCTTCATGTCTGTGAGACTGCCTTTTTTTTTTGATGTTCAGTTTCTTTGTTGCTGCTATTGCTGATGCATATATTGCTTCATTGAGATTTATATGAGTGTCTTCTTCATCCAGAATCAATTTGAGTGCTGCATTATAGAGCTTAATAGTTTTGAGGTTATGCTTTGTTGGTTGTAATTTTGGGAGTTGTTCTCGTTCCTCCATTGCAATATTCTGTATCTGACTTATATGGCTCATGATTTCATCCTTGGCTTCTTGTATATTAATCTTGTTTTCTGTGAAATAATTCTGTTCGATGAATTTTGAACTCGTTTTATTACCGTCTTGTGACTGACTAAGATCATACCTTTCCAACATTTCTAAATTTTCAGCATTATCTTCACAGTGATTTGTGTGTATTTCGGTTTTTTCATTATGACCTGAGGCTTGTGTGATGTTACAACTTTTTTTTCCCGATTCCGGTTCCTTTTCATGTTTTGTTGGTTCATCTATTCTTGTTGCAATTCTTTTTATTTCATTAATTTCAGCCTCTGTCAATCGGTTATTACGCATGATGTCCCTTCTTACATTGGCTAGTTTATTTTTGTCTATGTACTTTCTAATTGTTTGCCTTCTTCTCTCGCCAAATGTCATATGTTTGGCGAGTGATGTTTTCTGAGGTTTGAGTAACGCTTCATGGAATGCAGTCATAACAACTTTGTACTCCTCACGAGACCATTTTATTTTTTCTTTCCTTAAATTTACGGTTATGGATCTAGCTGGAGAATTTACAGGACCATCATTAGGATTATCCTGGTTGTGGGGACCTGAAGATTCATTCTTTGTGTAGGAGTTTGTTCCTATGGCAGATTTTTCGACCTCAGGTAGGTTCCTCCTGAAGGACGGGCTCCCTGTTTATCCACTGGAAGAGCCATACTGGACGTTTTGTTTCTATTTTTAATTTTCATATTAATCCCACGAGTGACGCACGGGTCCAAAAGTCCACCCAAAGTTGCCCGGCACGTTGAGTAACGGTCTTTTACAGACAGGGTTCCGAAGCCTGTAGGGGATCGTTCGCGACCTCATAACGCAGTAGCCATTCACTCCTCGGCACGATTAACACCTTGAGTTGCGGGTTGTTGTTCGGAGTTTTCCTTCTCCTAAATGGGTTGCCAAGCAACAATAGACAGAGACACGATTGGAAATCAAAGAGAATGACGCTGGTTAAAAAAAAAAAAAAAAAAAAAAAGTTTACATTCGTTTGTCTTTGCTGTGAAATTTAAAAATAATTTATTGGCCCATCTGTAAATTCCACGATATTCCTTCTTAGAAAGATTGCATTTTCTTTTCATAAATTCATAAAATGTAATATGTAAATGTAAATTCCGTTATTTTTTAAAGTCGTTGAAAATAGCGTTGTTTAAAAAAAAAAAAAAAAAAAAAAATGCAATCCTTCTAAGAAAGAACATCGTAGAAATTGTATTGTTTTTACCTGTAATGTTTTTTGCGGGGTGGATATTGAAAACTAAGGGATATGTGAATGAGAAAAATTAAATAATTGATTAATCTATCAGTATTATTTAAAGGAGAACCAAATAAATTAAATAATAATAATACGAAGAAAAATTCATGCTTACGCTAAAATAGTAAAAATAACAAAATTTCATATGCGTTAAAAAAAAAATTATCATTATTATTATTATTGTTATTATTATTATTATTATCATTATTATTATTATTATTATTATCATTATTATTATTGTTATTATTATTATTATCATTATTATTATTATTATTATTATCAGTTTGTACTTGTGATGGTTATAATGCGATGATGATGGTTTCGCTGCTTAAAATGACAAGACAATTTCAATGTATCTCTTTAATATGATCAGTCCCTTCCCCAACTCTATTTCTTTACTTGTCAAGTCCTGCAAAACATATTTTCTGGGTCACCCTGTCAACTAGCTCAACTTCTTTCTTTCCCTCTTTCACTCTCCTTCCCTTTCCCCTCTCCATGTCTATCTCTTTTCTCTTCCCACTAAAAAACCTTTTATTTAAATCTGTCTTTCTCTCCTTTTCTTTCTTTCCTCTTTTAATATTAAAACTCTTTTCTCTTTACTCTCTCTCTCTCTCTCTCTCTCTCTCTCTCTTACTTTTTCTTTTTTTTCTATAAATTGTGTCTGAATAAATTGAACTGGATTTATTTTTTTCAAAATTGATCTGAACTGATGGACGTCTGAGTCCATTAAATAAATTATTACCTGGATTTTAAGGAATCTGTATTCATTATTACATTGCTCTGTTCTTACATTAAGCTCTCTTTGGATTTATATTCTCCTTAACATTATCTCTACTAAACATCAAGTGATAATATATATATATATATATATATATATATATATATATATATATATATATATATATGCGTGTGGGTACAATGATGAATTGATCTATTGTTCTGCTATTAACTACAACAAGAAATAATTTATTCATTTTAACTTCTCCAAAACGAACCCCCCCTATCAATGATCTGAGATATTCTTTCTTCTTTCTATTGACATGGCTAATGCTAACCTTCAGGAGGGCGACTCGTTGCGCCTTCTCGTTGACATCAAATGCAAAGATTATATTGAATCAATTGCTATGTCTACTGCTCATAAAAATGGTTCATTGTGAGGTAGACAATATTTTTTTTTCTCTCCAGAGTCTATCTTCCATATTTAAAAGTATACCATTCGTGCATATTTTTAATATTGCAATCACATATAATCTGGTGCTTCTGCTATGTATTTGAAGATTCTTGATAAAATGCAAAGAAGAATCTGCAATTTTATTGGTTCTGACCCACCGTCTTAATATACCTCCCCTGGGATTTTCTATAAATATTTTTTATGGAAATTGTTTTGATGACCTGTCCGCTATTGTACCTAGACTTTACGAATTTAAGCATAGTACTAGATCGTCGACAAAGTTTCATCATTTGAACATTCATACAGATGAAACAGCTAAATGCAACCGTAAGTTCTATGCTAGGAGTCTCTTCTAACGAACTTCTCGCTTTTGAAATTCTCTTTCGATTTCTTGCTTCCCAGTCAAGATTGATCTTCAAAAATTTAAAAACAATGTCAATCGTTATCGTCTGTCTTTTTAATTATTCTTCTTTTTATTGTTCTCTCTCCTTAATAGCATTTTTGTCATATACTCTAAAACTCAGTACCCCCCACTTACGTCTTAGTGGCTTTATTGATTTGCTTGGATTGAAATGATTAAAAAAATATCTGACAAAGTTCCCGGTAATATTCAAACACAAAATCACAATCAACTGACCTCTAACCCCTGAGAGTCGTATGACATCACATGTACTGAAGATATAGCAGTAGTGCTACGTATTGAGCAAAGTAAACTGACGGGTAGCTTTTAATCAGAGTCTTCATTCTCTTAAACTAGTTTCCAACCGAGGCTATAGATCTCAGTCTGCCCTTTTATTTAGATAGAGGGGGAGAGGTGGAATTATAGGTTTCCTAAAGGTATTTGAGCGTAAGTGATTTAAACGAACTCGACTGGAATTCGAACTCGGCAGTTCTTATTCTGAGGCGCCATCTTTTGACACCGCTTCTAACTAAACAAGAAATAAAGTTAGACAGAAATAGCTGTAGACACTTTTAAATATACTGAACAATTTATAAAATGAATATTTGAAACATCAAACATATCAGGTTTTTAGGTAGGTGTATAAGTAATTACATATCCCAATGGTAAAATAAAATTATTCTCCACAAAAATATTTATTTTCCAGCATAAACTCTTTCCTTGTCAATGCACTTAATTCATCAGTCATTATGACGGTACATCGCTAATTCCGTAGTCCATAATGAAAAAAAAAAGCATTTGATGAAATATTTATTTTCACCAATAACCAATATTCGAAATAAATTAATTTTTCATTATTGAATAAGGAAATATTGTTTTAGCTATATATTCACTGATGGATTAAATGATTTAACAAGGAATTTCCTTGTTAATGCACTTAATTATTCAGTATTAATGCACTTCATTCATCGGTGTCTTCCTGGCAATAAACTACATCCGGCAGCAAGAGATTGGGGGTTTTGAGACCGTGAGACCACCTCTTAATTGCTGTTGTTCCCAAGTTCACTCTGAAACTGTGTGGTAGCACCTGTTGGGGTCCCAGCTATGGGCAAATAGTTAACCCTCAAAGTAAAGTGGGGTAAAAAAAAAAAAAAACCTATGAAAGTACAAAAATATATTTTCATCGTAAAAAATTACCAGCAATCCATTTTTTGTAAAAAAATTACTAATGTTCCCAAGAAAATTAATTTTCAGCATTAAATGACCGATGAGGAGTTGATATGCCGTTAAACAAAGAATTCCTTAGTGTAGGTACATCAATATTTTAGTAGTCAATAATGAAATAAGCATTTATTTTAAACAATATTAATTTTCCGGTTTAATCACTTTTTATTGTTAATGAACTTCATTAGGTTTTGATGAATGCAGGTGAATCAATTACCCTGTAGAGAATGAAAGAAGCATTTACGTAACAAATATTAATTTTCAGTGTTATCTTGAATAAAAGATGGATACTAATCGAAAATTATACAATGAAAATTATACAATGAACATTGTACAATGAACATTTCAAGTCAAAATTCATCTCAAACCATTGTGCTAGGGTTAGAAATAATTTATAGATGGAAATGATTATATATAAATATATTCATATATTTTCAGAAATTATAATATATAAATAATATATATATAAATATTTTCATGGTAATTCTTATCACGAGCTTTCATCTTTGGCACCTCGACTTTACGATTTTAAGTGCAGTACTAGATTGGCAGATAGGTCTCATCATTTTATAGTTGAAATAGCTAGATGAAACCGTAAGTTCTATGCTAACAGTTTCTTCTATTGAACTTCTCGCTTGTGGAACTCTGTTGCGGCTTCTTGCTTTCCAGTCATCTTTGATCTTCAAAATTTAAATGCAATGCCAATGGTTATTTTCTGTCTTCTTAATACCTGTTCTTTTATTGTATTCTATCCTTAATTATGTTTTGCTTTTTCTCATATTATTTCATATTCAATAAAGCCTTGCGTCTTAGCGGATTTATTTCTTTGCTTGGGGTGAATGATTAAAAGAATTTATAGAAAATTAAATATGCGGAAAATGAAGATGAAAAACTAGAAATTTTACAGATTTTTTTTACATTTTCAAAATAGTTATAAAGAATAAAATAAGACATTTAAAAATATCACCAGTTCATTGACGATCCTAATATCAAATAGTTTAGGCCTTTATAGTGAATGTTCCGTCCTTTTGTGTGAATGAATGTTTAGTAGTAGAAATTATGTTTATGTTGCAAGCCTATATGCGTATGCATCGTAGTAGTAGTTGTAACAGTTGTAGCAGTAGTGTAATATAGCAACAACTCTAAGTAGAATCTTATGATGCTTTATTTGACTAATTCAGCTTTAGCGCCTTAAAACGTTTGTTTTATTGTGATGGATCCTTACAAGAGAGAGGGGAGATGTGATGTGCTTATTCTCTTAACACAAGTACTAATCATAATACAACAACAGAAATATTCAGTTAAATTTAATAGAAATTGTCTAGTTATTTTGAACAATGCAAATGGTAAAATGAAAATGAATGAGGTATAACATTTGTATCGCTACCACTTTGAAATAAATAAGTTGAAAATCAGTGACCGGTTGAAAAGACCTAAAGTTTAACTAAAGACTAAGATTAATGATGGAGATTTATAGAAAATAATAGGCTCAAAACTGGACGTAAAAATTAAGAATACCTACTATTTAACAACTGGCTAAAAATTATATTTACTTAATTCGTTTACTCAATAATTAAAGAGGGAAAAACTTATTAGAGTTTGCAATAAAGATCGTCTGCAGTGACAAAAAATATAACGTATTTTTTCGAGAATTGGTCAAAAATCTTATTAGGGTTTGCAGTGTTTTGATCTGTCTATTTTTCTAAAGATCGTCTGCAAATGAAAAAAATATAACGTATCTTTTCGAGAATTGGTCAAAACACCGAAAAGTTGCAACTCAAATTTTAATATCTATGGAGCATCTATTTTGCACGCAAAAATAACTTCATTTCTGTAAGAAAAATACAGAACGAGTATTACATATTTAATTGCAGTATCAATTAATATCATCTGTATTCTTAATTCATGTTCTTTTATTTTCTATCTCTTTAATAATGTTTTCTTTACTCATATTCTTTCACACTCAGTAACTCCCTGTGTCTTAGTGGCTTTATTGCTTTGTTTGTGGTAGAATGATTTAAAACAAAAAATTCCCCATTGTAATATCGGCCTATCAGTCTCCTTAGCATCATCAACAAATTCTTTGAGTCTATAATCAACCACTTGAGCGATAAACAGTACGGGTCACGCTGTGTTATATCCACTGCTGATGTCCTGTCATTACAAACAGAATTAGAGAGGGACAAGATAATAAATTCATCAGAAGGATGATATTTTAGATATAACAAAGGCATTTGACAAAGTGTGACATAGTGGGTTACTACACACACTAAACAGCTATGGAATCTCTGGAAGAGTTTTCTTAATTATCAGTTGCTTCCTAGCAGGTAGCTCCGTGAAGGTAATTGTTAATGACCAATCTCCTGAATCCCATGAGATCAATTCAGCCATTGCCCTTCGTTCATTTTCTGCTATATTTTAACAATGTGTCTAAGAAGAGACTCCAGTCTTTACTGTCATATATCGTCTGGTGCTCCCGCTGTAGGTGTCGAGGTCTTCGACAAGATCTAGAGACGAATATGCAAGATGATAGGTCCTGATCTGGCATCTAGTCTACAGTCACTATCCCACAGATAAGCCGTGGCCTCCCTCTGTCTCTTCTACAACTATTTTCACGGCAACTGTTCCGACGAGCTACTTTCGCTGGTTCCCGAACTACATCAATTTAAGCGAGCTACCAGGCTGGTATCTCGGTCCCACCCTTTCACTGTCAAAAAGGTTAAATGTAATCGTCTCTTCTTCTCAAACAGCTTCTTCTCCCGCACTTCCCGTCTGTGGAACTCTCTTCTTCTTACTTGCTTCCCGATGACTATAATCTTCATATATTCAAGTTTAATGTCAATCGACATCTGACACCCTGAGCTTCTTCCCCGTCCTTCTCTGTATCCTTTCCTTAAACATGCCTCTTTACTCTTGCTCTCAATCCTCTGTAACCCCTTGCGTGCTAGTGGCACTCCCGCCTTGCTTGGATTGAATTGCCTTTAAAAAAAATAACTATGCACATGATATAACAGTGTATAGGTGACCCTACAAAATCAACATGACCAGAGCCTGGCAATTTAACACCCCTCCAAACAAAGTATAACAAAAGAGAACACTTGCTAATCTCTAGTCATCTAGATTTTTAGAGGTGCACCCATAAAACGTATCGTCTGCATGAATATTTACTAATAATCTGAGAATGTTCTTACGTAAATCGTTCATATTTTAATGAAAGAAAGGATTTTTGATGGATTTACTTCTATTTTGAATCATCCATCTAATAAGAAGTTAATTTATTTCTATTAGAAAAGCATAATAACATTAATGAATGAATAATTTAGTTAGGCGGGGGGGGTCTAGTATTAAACTATCTCTAATCCGGCACAAATTTTGAAAACTTTCAATTTCACTTCCTTTCTTCTTCGTTATATTTTGCGAACTTTTTTGCTAGATTAACATCTATTTTCATTCATCTAACTCATAAGGATAGAATTTATTTCCATTGGCGAAACAGAATAACATTATTGAATGCATAATGTACTTAAATGGAAGATTCTAAGGAATAACCTCAAATCCACTAATAGCGGTGATTCTGTTAGTGGTTCAAAGCGGGTTCACATTTTACAACTGCTAAATATATTTTAGCGTCATAAGGCAAAAATGACCCCAGAGTTCACAAGCAATTAAGGCCGTACTGAAGGCGCTTGATCGGTACGAAGATTAACCGCAACAAGTCGTCCGGCTAGCGGTTAGGTGCCTGGAAGGTGGTCGATCTTCCGGGGCCCTTCGGTTAGACGGACGGTCTTGTCCGCAATCTTAGTGTGGTTTGGGTCCGACGTCCAGCTGGAGAAAAAATGGTCTGAAGTACGAGCAAAGGTCGATGCTGCCGGGCAGACTTGGCGTCGAAGGAGCTTGTCCGTGAAGAGCAGGGTGGAGATGTGTGCTATATACATTTTCCCTCTTGTTCTTTATCGATTGTCCGTACTTCCTCTCTATAAAGGCCATCGGAAGGCGCTCGAGAGTTCGCTATCCTCCATTTTATGGAGGGGGCGCGGGAATCGGGTCAACAGTCAAGTCTGTGCACAACGTCCGTGTCATGGGCGGGTGGCTGGGAATGCCACAATTGGTGAGCCACAAACTCGCCTCGAGGCAGGCTTTCCTACGACGCGCATTGACGGTAGATTCGATTATGAGGGGGATTGTCAGGAACGCGTTCCCTTGCCTTACAATCAGTCCCCCCATCTCGCAGTTTGAGCGCCGTCGTAAACCCCGGGTTCAAATGGATTTCCTTTTCGAGTGTCGGTCGGCCTTGTTGGCTGTCCCTTGGTCCAGTGACCTTTCACGGGCTAGGAATTCCCTACGTGAGGATCTCGACTTGTCGGAGGAGGAGTTTCGCTCTTACTGGTCTTGGGCGCCAGCGGCGGATTATCTCAGTAAACCTGAGTTTTCGCTTACCTGGCGATTGGCTCGGAATCGGCTGCCTCTTAATGACAATGTCTTCATATGGGGCCTGGCGGATTTGCCAGACTGTGAACGGTGTGGCCTTGGTTTAGAAGAAACGGCTTCGCACGCCTTCTACTATTGTCCCCGGGGCCGCCCCTTATGGGACCATGTCGGTGAGCTGACGGTTCGTCTCTCTCCCGAAAAGCTCGTGCCCATTCATCGCGCATACGCGTGTGACAATGTGTCGCCGCCGTATTCCGGGGTGAAACGGATGGTGTTTCTGACGCTGCTGGCCACGGCCCGAATGGTGATTTGGACGACGCGACAGGAGAATTTCTTGCGGGGTATCCGTCTTTCTCATCAGGATCTGATCCGATTCGTTGAGCATCAGCTCAAGATGAAGATTAGAACTGATAGAAAACGCTTGCAGTCGACAGTCTTCAGCGAAAAGTAGGTGACTGAGGCGAGTTTTGTTCGTTTGAACGGGGCTAGCCAAGATTTTCTCTTTTAGGTCAAGCCTACGTCGCATCGGGGTGGTTTCCTGTGGAGCCTTCCCCTTGGTTAGGTTAGACAAACTTTTGTATACCTAGTTAATGTGAGTAAGTGTTGTTCCCGACCTGTCCCCGGACACATCTTTGGTTATGATCCAGGTTGAGATTTCCAACCTCCCCAGTTTGTTTTGGCCCCCTTTTATCTCGTCTAGGTCAGCTTTATATTTCCCCATGGCCGTATAATTTTTTTTTATCCTTCTCCCACTCCCTTAGCGAGAGAGCTTCTTGATTTTGTCTAAATGGGCAGAATACAGCGGCCTCTCATTTTGGAGGGTTGGAAGGGCCCTACTAACATCAGTTATGTTTTGTTACTTTTGTGCATCGTTTTAGTTTCTTACTGGGTTCATCTCCGCCCCCCTTTCATTTCATTCATCCGTAAATTTTTAATTGTACATATATAATCATTATATTTTTAGGGCTGGGGCGTGTTTTGTAGCCCCCCCCCCTTGAGAGGATGCGGTATTATGGTGTATGGAGGATTGATCGATGATGGACGAGTTCTTATGGTGAACGTGGAAATTGTAATGTATGAATAGGTCGTGAATCGGATTAGCTAGGTATAAGATAGTTAGTGATGACCAGCCTCACCCCCACCCATTTTGGCCTTGTGCTATAATTGTGTAAATTTTTTCACAATAAATATCGAGTTCACAAGCAATTTATCACGTTCGCACATGGATTAAAACAGTTTTTGAAAATGATAAAAATATTGGAAACGCTTTCCATTAGAAAAAACGGGAAATCAACTCTTAATAAAATGCTTTCATAATATACTTACGGCATGTGATTTTACGAATTATTCAATAGCAGGAAAAAGATTTTTATTTAATACAACTAAATCAGTATTTAAATGTAAATCTGGTAAAACATCAAAATGTTAATGTGACATTTTATTTTCCTTCTATTTAATGCAATATGTTTAAGTTTAGTTTTGCATTTACGAACCCCCTCCCAAAAAAAAACAGTGAAGAAGATTGTGTTGCGTCAGTTAACAAAATGAAGAAGATACTTAATCTCAATACTTGCATTCGAAATTTGCATATATTTTTCGGGAATTGCAGAATGACATCTAGCAGTGACGGTGCCGTTATATAAGATGAAATACGCAGTTATGTAAACCACGTGGCAGAGCCACTGAAGCAAACAGTAAACCCGTTATCGACTGCAGACATGCCCGTCAAGTTAACAACTGAGCGTGTTTAAGACTTCAGCTATGTCGCTAGATGTAACGCACTGACAGAGGAGACGAGACAGTAAAATTTGGATCGGCCAGGGGTTGATTAATTCCTATTCTATCTTTCTGCACTCAGTGTACAAGGCACGTGTTTACAGATCACGGCTCAGCAAAACACTTTCCAAGCAAGGCACTTGTCAACACAGACACATGAACATTGGTCCAAACAAAAGCCGCTCTCTTTACAGATACACTTTTCAAAAGCCCCTTCCATCAATCGATAAAGCGGGCGGGGGGACTGCTCCTGTTTATATGTTCCGTTTAGTGGGTATGCAAGTACGTAATTATTGGATAACGCATTTATATCTACGGGGTCTGCTTTAACAGATACACGACGTAAAATACGTATATATATATATATATATATATATATATATATATATATATATTTTATTGAATACGATAGACAAGGTGTTTTTATTTAGTTTCTTATACAATTTCTCATAATTCTAATATTTTTTTTTCCGTTGATAAATTATATAAAAACTGTCCGAATGTTCTTTCTATCCGAGCGCTTTCGGCTATACATTTAGCCATTTTCAAGGATTAAATATTTTAATTGTTAAATAAGAAATAGTTTGTTGTATGTTTGTTTTATAAAATGTTTTCATTTTTCAAAACTCGGTCAAGATATTGTGTCCATATTCAAAGTTAATATTGTTAAGTCTTTTTTTTTTATTAATAAGGCTTCCATTATTTTTAGCCTTTTTTTGCGTGTAGATGATGCTATTATATTAGTGTTGTCAACAAGTATGTTACGGTAGGTCTTCATGAATATTTAAATGAGATCTAATTGAACTATTGTCAGAAAGTTGTAGAGTGAGTCTGCGTGTCAATCATGTTGTAGTGTGGCCTATATAATTATATATTATTTACGAATTTTGATTGATCAGGAATA